>MU386024.1:0-39378 GCA_022497145.1 Rostrohypoxylon terebratum
TGGAGATCACTTCCTTCCGGTGTTTTGCCGTGATTGGTCGTAGATGTTTTCGTTGTGGGTCTTCTTTCGAGGCTTAGTTTTCAGGATTGTGACACTAGTATTATAACAGAAATAATTGTAGCAGGAGCAATCTGGAATATATGCCCAATGCCTAGCCACACGCTTATGTATGTAGGTACCTATGTAAATGCTACCTTCTTATACGAGAAATCACCACTTCAAACAAGTATAAAGGTAGAGTTGCATTCGCTTGTACTCATATGTTAAACAATGTACGTATATACCTAAGTCAGTATTCTGCCTGTAAAAACACTAACCAGCCTTGGTACTCTGTCAAAAGCCTTTCTCTCCCGAACTTTACATACTTAATTCCAACTGCTCATTCTACATTACTTTTTAAACTTCAAAAGTAAGGAAAATCCAAGACTTCCCATCAGAGTATCACATAGCCCATTAACATGACATGAGATTCCGTCGTATAAAAGTTGGTGATATTATTATCGTCGTCAATAGTACCTTTGCTATGAGTTCGAACACAATCCGAACTACACCTTAGTTACCTGAACATCTGAAGCTATTTGCCGGCTACCATTGAACCTAGGTTGATATCGAGGCCCTGCTTTGAGCACCTAATATCCATTATTTTCTAGGTGAACCGAAGTTTCTTTTCCTATCTTCTTCATCCTACGTGTTTCCCCCACATCCATTTCCATCTTTTCTACCTTTCTTCTTACATGCCATACCAGAGGCAACACAACCCTCCACTTCCGAGCATCATGTTCTTCTGATGAATAATCATCTACAATTTACCTACCTTCCCAACAAGTAAGTCTTCTAGCCTTTTCATTTTTCTTCAGCATAATCTCCTATTTCCTGTCATACAGAGAAATCATCATCCATTCCCATTCACATCCATTCCAACCCAATATCTGCCCAGCCACGGGTTTGCCGATGACAGACCAAGCACTTTCACGTATGCCAATTCCATCCTCTATCAACCTTCTGTTAATTATTACTCTTCGTACTCAAGTGAGTCTGAAGTAATAAGTTGTTTACCATCCCAAATTCAGATTTCTATACTTGGGCAAGATCTTCTTTGCGCTTGATGAAACCTTCATCGACGGCCCACAAACCCCCATCAATTTCAAGAACATAATTTGCCCAAAATACTGACTTTTAGACCTTGGGAGTACACACCTCGTTGTCTTGTTTCTTGTTTTACCGGTGGGCGGTAGGACCATCACTACATCTGGCTGAGGGCATATCACATCTCCACTTCCGAGAAACACCGCATCGGTGTCCTTCTACCACCTAGAATTAGGTACACTCACAGGCTATGGCCTTTACTGAAGCCATCTCTCACGATCCCATCCATACATGGAACTCCGCAAAGACATCGCGACCTAGCTGGTCAATCGATGCTACGCATGGGTACTTAATGCCGATCCTTATGCCAAAGGCAACGGAATAATGACCTTCTATCTATGCAATTAGTAAATTGCATTAGAGGTTGATTAGCCTGCTGTGGCAATACTGATCTGGCTTCGCCCACACCCCATCGCATGTGGGAGAGGAGCTGGACTCCTCTATCGCAGCATTCACATGATGCTTTCAAGTGAGTACCGCCGCCTAACCGCCTATTCTCACACTCATGTACTTACATGTGTTTTCACAGTTCACCCTAATCATCTCGCAATAGGGGCCGGACCCCGGCACGGGCATAGGGGTTTTAATTGAAGATGTAATTAATATCTGCGACCCCTATGACTACCTGACTACGCATATATCAACGTAACTATATCATGTGCTGGAGTAGTGTCTTCGAAAGACGATACTATGATACTCGGGAGATAGACCACTCTTCCATTTCCAACGGCCAGGCCGCCTAGGTATATACATACAACCCTCATAGGTAAGTGAAATCCTTGATAGCATATATCCCCTACCCATTCCACAAGATACCAATTATTCAAGTGTAACTTGCTGACTCCATATTTATTAGTCGGCGGTGCTCCCCTTCATCGAGTCTTAAGAGAGCGGTTGACCAACGCCCCACTTCATATAGTCGGGGGCGTACCCCTCGACTAACCAACGGTCGCATCCTAATTTTGACCTCCGATAGTGCCTTTCTGAGGACTATCGACGAGATCTCCCTCGATAATTCTCTTTCAGAGAAACCGGGGCGATTCTTGAAGCTGAAGCTTCGCCTGGACCGTAGCGAATATGACATCAGGCTCGGTCTCCTAGTGGGCAGGCCCCTAGGAGATAGGGAAGGCCGGACCTACCAACAATGTACGGGCGGCTGCCGGGCAGGTAACGGGGCACAGTAAGTGGCTGAAAAGCTCCTCCGCCACCAAGACAAGCTGGGGGTCACGGCGCCGTCGAGGTGTTGCTGGACAACACCTCGGTCCCCTCCTGGAGAAGGGACTGCACATTGCAGTAAGGCGTCGTGCTGGTCAACTCAGGACGGGGTGTTTGCTCTTGGGCTGGTCCAAGTATTCCCTGATACGCCCAAGGACACACGACCTGGTGTCGTGTGTCCTTGGCCTAGAGAGTACAGCTGGCTTGTCATTCCTGCCGACGATGACCTCGGCAGCCATCACCAAGGTATGGCTATGTGAGCCAGTTTGCTGGCTTCACAATACCCATTTATTGTGCTGCTAAGCAATAGCGCCCTAATACACCAGGCCGTGGCGCGGAGCCGTTGGGTGCAGGCATCCACGGTCCCCTCACGCCACTGGCACACATGGGTCGCCAGCCCAGATTCACGCTCGCCTTTGACAGGCTGTGGACCTGGGCTTCAACGACACACCAAATGTCAACTATGGCAATGTCAATTCCGACTCCAACTCCAACTCGCGCAGCGACACCATGGAGGACGACCATCATGCTGCAACAAGTTGTACCACCAGAGGGGGAGCTGGCTCCCTCCTCTGGAGGTACTGCCCTTATGGAGGGTGTACGTTGCACGCATCCTATCACTCCCGGCGGGGTGGTTGGAAAGGAGAAGAGTAGGCGGCGTCCCCTAGATGGGCAGCTGCGATGTTGCCAAGATTCGATATGAGGGGGGTCTCATCGCCTCCCGTTCCTCGTGCGGAAGAAGTAGTAAGTGATTATTGATAAGTATTACTTATCTTCGACCTTTGTGGCGGGAAAATCATGTGAGGAACTCGAGTTCAACCTCAGAAAACCAGAAATATCTCATAACTTCCGGTTGCTGGCATTTATAGCTCGTATTGGAAGGAAAACAGTAAGTGCCATTCTACCTCATGCTTAATTTGATCATACCTCTAATGAAAACCATAGCTCTTGTAACAAGGGCTATGTAGGGCTTGGATGTGGTATCAATTCAATAATAATTCTCAAGGGTGCTAAGGTCCTTGATTCCTCTCCTCCTCAGAGTGGGAATCTTCTTGACCTATTTATGCCTGAGATCATGAGTGCAGTCTGGTACGTATCTAAGTACAATATATATGCTAAACGCCCATCACCCGAATACGAGTGTGTTGGGTTTGGTTCAATCTTGTTCATCTGACCAACAGCTTCCAATAATAAGTGATGATAACCTCTTTGCAGGATTCCTGCCTGACCTGTATGCGATCTGGCTGCCAACTGTATCTTGGCATCCATTCCCCGTGTGACAGCTCTAGAGTAGCTGCTTCAGGGAACTGACACTGATCGGTCTTTCTGTCATACCTTATATGCTATCGAGCATCGGAACGATGCCGGACACTCTACGAGGAATATCAGATATGGGTATATGATAGGCATCAAGAGGGTATGCCATTACAAAGTTGATGTAAACGTGTATCGGTGCTATATTACAGTGCCCCATCTCTTGGAACTTGGTGGAGAGGCTTTTTCCTTATAGTTAATCAATTACCTACTTTGATTGACAGGACGCGTAACTGGTTCAGTCCTCACGGAACCATTATACGGAAACAGGATGGTTTTGAACCTTGAATTACCAGTACTCCACGTGTGTTCTTGGGGTCATCCCACCGCCACTATAATGAGTGTGGCTCGGGTTTTTCTGCTTACTGCTTGAATCGGACTCCCCGAGTCATGTGTATGTACCAAAGGGATTGTGCGAATTATCTCGTGTTGTTCACTCCCAAAGAGGTGACACTGCCCCTGAACTGATCGCACTGGGTTGCCCAATATCTGGCACGCCAAATTAGCCCCCATCTGCTCAGTATCTTGGCATGCTCACTATTTGGGTTGGGAGAAGGTAGGAGAAGGTAGGTTCGGTTCACTCCGCAACCTTGAATGCCAGCTGGGTAGGTAAACTGGGCAATTCTACGCTTCCATTGGACGTTATCTCCTTTCTATTGATCTGAAAATTGTTTCAATTGTTTCAATTAAATTTGGCTCGGAAAATAGCAAGGTGTTGTTTGTGACAATATATATGGGGTTAGGGTTAGGGTTGGTCTTGTTACATAGGGTTAGGGTCAGGGCCAATTTTGTGTAGCGAAAAATTTGACTTTATACGTACCTATAAAGATGCGTCAAACTTCCAATACTTCCTCGTATCATTGATAGGGTCAATGGCACTCAGTAACGTTTCACTGGAAGTTGGTGTTTAGTTATACATACTTAGCTTAGGTGCTCTAGCGTCGGTATCACTAAGGCTGAAGACTAGATGCGTCTAGTGTAGCTGCCATGGATGGCGGCTATACGCATTGGATGCCTCCCTGGGACGAGATGCCAAGAAGAGGAGGCTTGACCCTTTGGTGCACCGAAAGTAGCCATAGCCCATTCCAGTCAAGGAACCCACCAAACCTTAAAAGTCCTGGGTTTAAAGTGGCAAGCCACCCCTAACTCCTTATAGGTAGAAATGATCAAGGTAAATCCCAGGGTTGATGCTCTCAGTTATCTGTGAACAGTGAGCCCAGATATCCATCTAGCTCAGATCACGACGAAATCATGAAATCATAAGCTTATAAGAACCTTGTAGGAGGCCTGAACATCGTAAGTGCACACATTATGTGGCCTACTCGCTTAATCTCAGCATTTATTTCGCGTGGTTCACAGGTTACGCGCAAAAAGAGTCGTCGTCGTACTTGCCATGACTTGAAACGATACTACCAGAATCCAATGTGTCGGAACACAAGACATCCGTTTCTTAGATTCCCATACTCCCTTCATGGGAATCTATTGAGACAGTACTAGCCAGTTCTTATTCGGATTCTGAGGTCGCTTAGATCCTACCAATCAAACCACTTACTAATACTACTTAGTCTACTAGCCTTCGTACTTCAAGCTTGGGTCTCATTAGCGTAGGGACTTTTTCTTCCAGCATCTCAATGTAGTAGACCCTTCAGCAGCTTGGCCAAACCAATGGATACGCACCCACAGCTTACAAATCGCCGGGCGAAGGGCTTGTGCTTGACTTCCACCGAACGGGCTTCCCTAGATCTATAGCTGTCGATCTTGTCGATATCAGGTAAAGATGGGCATTGTAGACGCCAATATGTGGTCTATCTAGACGCGAGAACCACACGTTATGCAGCAAAATGGGCTGATTTTCAAATATATCATCCATACCATGAGTAATCATATCTCCGTTGTACCAGAATCGTGTATCTATGAACGAAACTGACTAGATGTAATCCAGGTCATAGGTATTGCCTATCGCCTGAACAATTAGTCCCGCGAAGTAGTTTGGGATAGATGAAGAGTCAGGTTATATATACATAGTTAGCTCTCAGATAAATAACACGGGGGGCGCGTATAGGTTTCCATTCAGTTCTTCTATAGAATATCGAAGAGAAATTTGACAGCTCGGACATTATACATGTTGTTGAATGCCGGATAAGAGAGACCTGTGGCTCTGATAGATAGATTATCTAAGATAGATCGAGCTAGATTCCGACTATTCCCCAGATCAAGGGAGCTAACAGGGTATTGTGCATGAGGCTGCACGGTTACCGTAAGGTTGGCGGACAGTCCGGGGAGGCGAAGCCGTGCTCCAATTAAGTCCTCGGATTCGATTCCCCTTCGAGGCTCTTTAGGACTAGGGTCTAAGAAGAGAGTTCAACGGACTCTGCGCTGTACTTTTTTACGTTCCTTGACCAATCATGAGCGCGGAAATATACATCCTCATGATCTCATCTTTAGTTGGACTAAAGGGCCTTTTGCCACGCCAGCGGCCAGCCTCAACGATGTGAGTCTCGTCCCTCATTCCATCATAATATGATAAATCCCGTTTAGCGAACCTTCTAAATGTTGTCTAGACTAGATATCGCATTTACGCGTGCTTCGACGTAATAGTAAAGGAACTCAAACATCAAGCGCAAACAAGTACCTAACTTCTATCATCATTTTTAGTTGTGGTTCTCTTCCTAGTATTAAATATCGTGCAATAAGAGAGACGAATATGTTTATCTATAACTCATGGTCTTCGATGATATAGGTGTACTCTTCCAGAATGGATTGAAAAGAATTGTTTCAGGGTCTTTACCTAGGTGCTTATACAAGTCAAGTTTGGAAAGGCTAACCTAAAGGGGTGTCCGTAGTACAGCACAAGTGGCCGGAACTTTTTCGATAGACTTTCATGGGACACTATTCTGTAAAGGCTACATAGGTTGAACTGGCTCACCTGCTAGTCAACCCTCTTCTGTGAATGACTGTTGAGTACCTAGATACTTAGAATAGGGTGTAATTTTCTTAAAGTAACCAACCCGTTCAAAGTATGATCTGCCTGGGACATTTGAGGGAAACAGTTTGCGAGATCTACTGTGGAGTATTGTAGTTTAATCAGACGGCGTCGTAAGCTAAATATGGGAACCGACTAGGAAGACATTGTGAGAGTGAGCCACAAGTGAACAACTCTTGAGATCGGGATGAGAGTACGGGTAGATTTACTGCGAGGTTCGCATAGTTGTTCAGAGAGTTGGAACGTAACCAAAAGAAAATGTGGATTAAAGAGTGAATCGAACTTTCATTCTGATAGGCTGTCTTATACCTATATCCAGATCTAGGTATTCTATGTGCTTCCCACTTGAATAAACCTCCGAAATGCTCACCAAGAGCTCCTTCACTCCTCCTAATGCTTGAGCTGTGCAAAGTAGATTTCATTGTCTTGTGCAGCTAAATATAGTGTGGCTGATACTCGAGAGTGGTTGTCCCTTGGTAACTGATTTTGCTATCCAGCCAGCTCGGATAGCGTCGCGCGAATAATTCGTTGGGTGAATCGGTTGACTGATCCCCCATGTTCACGCGAATTCGCCAATATTATTTTTTGACGAAAAGTGTTTCTCGTAGAGAAATCGTAACTAGGTTAGTGATGAATGGTCCCCTCCCGGTCAGTTTGATGCCTGTGGCGCGGGGCTTGTACTCTGGGTACGGTGTTAGGTAAGTCTGTAGTCGTGTAGATGTGTTGCCAACTTATGACAGCATCGTTCAGCGGAGCCAATAATTAGATCGATTGCCGATCTAAACCGTCCTAGTCTTGATCGTGGGTAAAAAAAACATGATCGCGAAAACTTTTCCCCTATGTGCTAAATAGCAAAGTTGGAAACCCGGCAGGATGGTCGTAATTGGACGGCGTGATGGCTAGGATAGTAGGTGGACACGAAAGGGACAACCAGTTCCCCATAGTAAGATAATTCCAGGGCGTTGTTGCATTTATCATTGAAAAATGAAGGGTATAACGTAATTTCTGCGTAATTATTCTGCGATGTTCTTTCATCCAAGCGGGTGGACCCGAAAATGACGATTAGTTGTAGTCATCCGCATCCCATCTCCACCAAGCGTCGGCGTTGCTCGGCACGAGATATGTTGTGCATCTCGTTTCAATACGAGGCTCTGGGATCAAAATTGGCATCTCCCAATTTGGGAAATCTGATGAACGTGATCTAAAGTTGTTGGGGAAGCCTGGTACTGCATTGCATATGTGTTCCAGGGCTGAAACTGATATGTTGGGTTGATAGGCATGGCGCCAAGTTGTGAACATGAAAACTCTAAAGATACTCAGTCAGAATCTGGTATTCTCTAAGTATTACAAAGTGAGGGAATACCTGGCTTCATACTTTCAAACCCGCTGTCGCTTCGCTCGAATGGACCATCAGTAGGAGAGTGACTGCTCGACGGGAGGCTGGACTTCTCGATAGAAGTCGTTGGAGCACTGGTCGAAATATAATTACTTCCAAAATCGTCTGTACCTCCAGAGGATGCAGGGCTTGATGCTGTAGATGTAATAGAATATGCTACGCTAGAAGACCACGGCTCCGTGGTATCAGGTATACTGTGATACGTAGTCATGTTCTGCAGGAGAGGGTAACTCGCAGCAGTATGAGGGAACGCTGATGGTCGCGTGGGGCTGGAGTTGTGGAAGACTACACGGCGACGTTAGCCAACTGCTGCAAGAAATAAATTGACCTTAAAGGGGGAGTTTACCAGCTTGATACGGGTCGTTGGCATCGCTATTTCGTATTCCCATAGAACCTCGTAGTTGGCGAACTTCTTCCTCTAACGCCTCATTTTTCCGGAGTAAGTTCTGGATGGTTTGATCTCGATTTTGGTGGTTTCGAAGGTCCTCTATCTCCCTTTCGAGGTTTTCAATATGTTCCTTTGTCCGTGCCCGAATTGCCCTCTGAGCTTCCCGATCATTGGCACGCTTCCGAGCGAGTTGTGCAGGAGTAAGACTTGATACACTTCTAGTACCTAACATTTCATTTGTCAGTTCCATCTCGAATAAAAACACATGTCAAACCTTACCTTTACGTTTTCCACTCTTGGTGGAAGATTCTGGTGCTGACATGTTATCAGGCATCTCTCACCTGATATTCGGTGAGGAGAAAATATTAATTTGTAAGCAGGTATGTAGTAGTAACCGCGCCTAGAAGCACACGGTATCCTGAATACCGATATAGTGGAATATAATTGCTTGGATCAAGGCGAGTTCAACTTTATGTTTAATGTTTAACATTGAGAAGACAGCCCCCTGGAAACATTACTCATGGGGATGGCACATAATAAATAGGTACTGGCAAATGGAACGCTCCCAAGATGTAGCTATTGCATGTAGCCGCAAATTTGTGAGGAGTGTGTGAGAAGACGGGTGGTGGATACTATGAAGCTAATCTAGCACGATTCGAAGAGGTCTCTTACGGAAGGGTTGATATCCGGGGCACTCCCTAGGATCTCAAGTATGCAAGTACTCGAGCTAACTGGAATAACTAGCGTACTAGTACATTTTGAGGTGTTCAGCACGGTAACTATTACATCTGTACTTACGGTCAACCTCGAGAGTATAGCGGATGAATATGCGTGGCGGTGTTATGGCACAGTCAGAATTTTCTAAGGGTCTCCTGGGGTATACTACCAACAACCTAACCCAAGCGTTTTGCTATTGTAGGGACAGGTCCGAACGTTAAGATCCGCTAATTGCTAGCTCCAGGAAACGTTAACAGCTCAACCCTGTCTCCTGTCTGGAGAGAATACTAGCAGCATGGTTGCGGATGGTAAATAGACTTTGCGCTGCATTGTTGGCTGCAGATCGTTCATCGCTCACTCCTATAGACGTGGAGGATCCGAACAATACAACACGTAAGTATGAGGCGTTAGATGAAATAGATACGTCGATGTTCGGGCACATGGAGCTAGAAGCTAGACTCCGCGTGATGACCTCGAGGGGCGTAAGGAGAGCATGCTTCATGGAAGTTTAGGCGATGGCTCGACAAATAGGACCATATTCCAACTCAACGAATGACCCTTTGGTGCTTTAGGCCGGTAAGAAAAGTAGCTTTGCCATAGTAATACCGTATGTACCCCTTCATTAACAGCTGTTTTCATCCTGCCTTCAGTACGACTACGTAGGAGGCATAATGTAGTCTACACAAAAGCGCTGAATTCTGGTGGGGGCCACTGAGCATTATCCCCAATTACCTAAGCATATATTCAGACGAGCGATGTTGACGCTCCTGGCAAAAGGATGTAGTATTCCGTAAACCATAGTAGCACATGTAAGTAAGAGGACCGTTGAAATTAGGACAAGCCGATAAGTTGAAGAAATCAAAGGGTTGTCGCATTTTCGTCCAAATTTGGGTCCAGGCCTTCGTCTCTGTAGTCGGCAATGTGGACTGGTTTAATTCACGGATGCTGTCCCAGCGCTATAGGCAACCACCGGATCAATTGTGCAATCCATATTCCAGACTTGAAAACTCTCCATTAGAGAAATTAAAAGGTTTTCTGTTGTAAATGCTGATGATTACCAATGGATGTTTGACTATGTTTTGTCAACATTAACTAGCCTGATCAACGCTAGACCTAGCGCGTTGGGTCGAGGATCACGGAAAATCAGATCGGCTTTGTTTCCAACCCCATGCAGCATTGTTCTTCATCCCAAAGATGTCGTAACTTAAAAATGCAGATGAAGGGAGAAGCCGATGGGAACCTGTATGGCGCTGCAGCACCAAACTTAATTCCCGAGATTTGCTTACGGAGCAAGGCAGCGCATCTCCAAAGCCGGGAGGGAGGTAGACAGCGCAGCGGCAGCTCGCATCATACGAGGCACATTGTCGTATCTTACAACTAGACAACCATGACTAGAGAACTCGGGCACTATTCTCCTTCGAGTCTAGTGAACATGATAGGGGAAGCTGATGCTATGCTGAGGTAGTCTAAGTCAGCTGACCATTCAAGTCAAGTGTTAAGACAAGAGAGATCCAAAGATGAAGAGACAGCAGTTTCACCTCGCCTATTTCAAATTTCTTTGGTGAGTAGCTGATGGATCGGCTAGGAGGTCATGCTATTTCGGGGTTGACATCTTTTACCGCTGATACCAACTCTTCCATGCCCCCCACTTCGGTAGGTCCCGACATGCCAGTCGGGGGGAGAGCCCAAGCAGGGAGAGGACTAACGTAACTCCAGTTGCCGCCTGCATCCTCATACCGTAAACTATGCAACCAAAGCGAAAGCTCTTGTAGTCCCGGATCCGTGTATAAGGCTGTGTCGCAAACTTCACAGAGCTCCCCAGACATCCTCTCTGCCTTTCTCTTGTAATACTCGTCCACCATCTCGTCATGGTAGGCGACAGCATCTGCGACCTCTTCTTTCCCCATACGATTGAGACGCGTGATGATATCATCGTCTGTATTCTCAAGGGCGTCGGGGTCGTTATAGCCAAGATTGAAGCCCCAAACTCTTTGATTGGCGTAGATCGGATCATTCTGGATAGGGTATCCTAGATGCTGAAGATGAACACGAATTTGGTGAGTTCTGCCAGTGACGGGGAGGCATCGGACAATAGAGTACCCCTCTTTTCGCAGCCACGGCCTGTTTTTCTCTCTAGCAATATCTTCTGCTGTTTGAGAAACCTTATCATCTCCTTTTCGTTGAGGCTCGGATGGGGGGTAATATGCAAGTTTCTTGAAGACTGTCCGAGCTGTTTTCCCAGTTGCCCGTACCCGGTTCAATCCAAGTTTAGGAGAAATTTGAAGTAGGGGCTGATTACACACTACTTCCTCGTCTGGGAAATTACCAATAACCCTAGCAACGTACTCCTTTCGCACGGTTCTTTGCTTTATCTGTTCACCTAGGCGATCTGCCGCCTTCGGATTCTTCGCGACAAACATAATCCCACTCGTTAGCCGATCAAGCCTGTTACAAGTATATGGGATCCAATCCGGGCCCCTCTCTGCCTTCATGATTTCGATAACCGAGTTGAAGTTATATCGTCCAGCAGGATGAACCGGTATACCGGAAGGCTTGTTAATGACAATCATATCGTCATCCTCGTGGAGAATTCCTATGGGGTCTGCTGTGACAGGAGGTTCGTGGCGATGTATCGTATGTGATACTAGTTCTCCATTCACAAGGACATGGTCTGGATTAGTCCTTTTGCCGTTGACGCATATTTGACCGGTTTCCATGGCGTTTCTATAATATTCTAATGGTCGGTCTCTAAATTCGCTCTCAAATACGTCTATGATTTTTCTGCCCCTCCACCGTTGTTTACACCAGGTTTTATAAGTGAAATGGTAGGGAGCAACTCGTCGCAGGCCATTTTCAAAATAATATGGCTGTGAAAGGTTGTTGTCGCTTGAAGGAATCAGATCAGACGATGGGACTGCCTTTTTGTCTGTGCAATTTTCCAGTTCGTTGACAGCTAATGCTTCAATTTGCGGCGTTATGAGTGCGACAGACGTCGCTGCCGAAGAGCTCGTCATTTCTGCAAGTTGAGCCATATAGTATTGAAGTATCAATCTCCGAGTACCTCGAAAGACAACCAGGCTCATGACAACATCATACTGAAAAAAAATTATTAGCCGTGCGTAGATCCAGTCACCCTCAATCGCGATTTTGCAAGTTGGCGGGGATTCGGATTTCTTAGTGGGGACTAAAAAAGTTAGTGGTGAAGTCTGGCAGTATTCTGAATTAGAAATAGATCCGCGAAACGGACTAACTACATATCCGCTTATGTAATTATCTAGCTACGTAATCAGCCATATGTAATGACGCCAAGTCAAAACGAACCTCGGCCTGTGAGAGCCGCTTTTACCTAAATTTTCCCTTTACATCTACCACCTGGCCCTGTTCCATTTGGTCATATCGTCCTTCATTCCTACTTATCGATCTCAACTATGGCTGTGGTCAAAGAACTCAAGACGAGGAGCCGAAAGGACTACCCTTTCCTTCTCGAATATAGGACACGATGGTACGGCACCCTTAAAGCTGAGGGCCTGAGGCTCACCAATTGTTTGGTGTCTGATACTAAATAGGAACGATAATGACATGTATGATCACATGAACAATTCAGTATATAATTTCCTGTTCGTAAGCCCAACAACCCTTCTCGCATACTTACCTGACATTCGATATACTTCAGCTTTGATTCTGTGATTAATTCATATTTAATTGACTACTGTGCTCTTCACCCGCCTACTTCCACTCAGCACCCTCTCATAGCCCACACGCATTGTGACTACTTTTCGCCTATCTCATACCCTAAAGTTGCCGAGCTTTGCTTGCGGGTCAACAAGTTAGGAAAATCAAGCGTCGTATACGAAATCGCATTGTTCGAAAAAGACGTTGAGCAGGTCAAGGCCGTCGGCGAATTTGTTCACGTCTTTGTGGATCGCGCAACACAACGACCGAATGCTAATGGGATGAATAATCAACTACGAGAAGGACTCGCGAAGCTAATTGTGGAACCGGCCTCTAGTAAATTATAGTCGCGGCCACTACGCGATTTGCTGATAGATCAACGTCTGGCGCGCCCCATCATGATCGCCACTCGTCAGCATTTTCTCCATTAGCTCCAGGTCTCCAAGTGCTAGCTCAGGTGTCTGGCTCGCATTAGGTATGCCCGACACAATAGACTCGGCCCAAGCGTGGACTTCTTCTTTGACTCCGCTGGTCTTTTCGAAAACCTTTTCCTCCACTACCGCATCTTTACCGATCCCTCGGATCGTCACTACTTTAGCCCCTTCCGCCTTCACAACACCTTGCTCAGTCGCAACGTGGAATTCGAAGGCCTCCATCGTCGTTCCCACCGACGTGATGTAGGAACCCACCACACCAGACTTCGTCTTCAACACTGCGTTGATAGAATCCACCGGAGGCAGATGGCTAGATACGAGCGCAGTGTTGGCTATTAAGCTCTCGACCGCATTCTCGGGTCCAAGCAGTCTCCTAATCGCTGCAGTAAAGTGTACACCGCCATCGAGAAGGAACCCGCCTTGGTACTCGGGCACTGTACGCCAAGGAGTGTTGTAATACTTGTTATCCTTGGCCATCATCGAGTTCAGCCTTACAACAAAGCCGGTCACCTTACCAAGCTTTTTGATCTGCTCGGCGCCATAGGCCCAACCTTGATTGAAACGGAAGTTTTCCGCAATAGCTAACGACGCGTTCGTCTCGGCTGAGACCTTCTTGTAGTACTCGATCAGCTTGACCGCAGTAGCGACATCCTTAGCGATCGGCTTTTCCGCTAGTACGTGCTTTCCCGCCGCCAACGCCTTCTCGATATACGCGGGCTGGTCCATGATTGGCAGGGCAAGGATGACCCCAGATATGTCGTCGCGCTTAAGGATGTCCTCGTAAGCCTTCCCCTCCCCAGAATCAGTCGAGTATAGATCAACCGAAGAAGCGGCGTCGGCAGGAATTTCCTTTGCGGCATTCTCTGCCGTCTTCCGGGACCGGGACCAGATCGCTTTGATAGTTAGCAGCGGAGAAGCCAGAGCCGCGGGCTAGTCACATGTTAGCTAGGCTATAATCTGGATCCCCAAATGTATCTGTCGAGATCGACTGATATCTCAAATTTGCTTAAATCCGAAGCTCTAGCGACCCGTTGGAGTGGACTAAGCCGGAAATAACCCCGAAAACACTTACAATATGCTGCTCCTTGACAAAGATCCCCCCACCAATGATCGCTATTCCTACAGGCGCCATATTATTCCCGGATCTCCAACGCAAGATGGAAATACAAGATATGTGTGGATTACTAATGCGATACCTCTTTCAGAAAGGACAGGAATAAATGAAAAAAAAACTTTAGTTTCTGCACTTCTTCAACATAGCTTTGAATTTATTGCGAGATCGTGCCCTTTTATTGTCCGCCTCCGCTCCGTCGGATCACCCAAATCCGGTAAGTGTAGCAGCCCCGCTATCGGATTGGTCCCTGAAGCCCCTCTCCTTTCCGGAGTGTCGTAGTCCGACGTCAACCGCATACTAAGACTGAGGTCATCGGCGTGACACATACAGATCGGAAATCCTGCCGCTCGATTACGCCATGCATGTGATTAATTATGTTACAATTCCCTAAAGAACACAGATCTGTAACGGGGGTTAGAGTAACACAGCTGGCAAGTCAGAAAAGAGGAGAGCAAGTGGGGGACGGAACCCCACATTATTTCCGAAGAATCTCCTCACCACAAGAGCGAGTCTGATATTACTTCAAATACTCCGTACCATAACGTAAGGTAAAAAATCGACGATTAGGTTGAAACTTACAGCAGGCGCCTTCAAAAGTTTTTACCATAGGAGATCCACAGATGGAGCTGTCACTAAAAGTGGGACAGCTGCTAGACCAAGTGCCAGACAGCTGATATACTTCTTCTGACAACTGCCGATGGGTCTCCCTATGGTAAAAACTTTTGAAGGCGTCTGCTGTAAAGATCATAATTTCTTCCTCGCGTCCCCAAAGAATTGGAGACAGCAACGAAAAAAGGGCAATGTTTCGTGTCTAAGACTAAAAAAAGGTCTTGACACAGGCGACATGCTTGCCTTCTTTGTATATGCTTCGACGGCCGAGACCAATCAGGCGGCATAGTGCCTGGATAAGAACAAAAGATTGGCGCAGACCTGTGGCCCCCGCTATCCCGAGAGACGAGCAGACAGGTGCAAAATAGGAGGGTAGAGGAAGAGGGGAGAGGAAGAGGGGAGGGAAGGGGAGGAGAGAGGGCGAGGATGGTGATACCTAAAGTTAGTAAACTGTTATTTATATAGTTAGAAGGAAGTCGATACGATAGAAATTGATAGGATTACTTACAACGGATAAAAATATAATCCCGCCAGGATCTAGCCATCGTAACGACACACCAGACGAGACTCCAAAAAAAACCAAAAAATGTCCGGCCTGCGGGCATCATCGTAACAATGCAACAGGTAGACATAGAGAAACCCCGAAGCTAGTCATCGTAACAACCTGGCATCGGGGGGAGAAGAGATAAGAATATTGGCGGACCCTGGAGTTTGCCATCGAAACGACACCCCATTGTAGAGAAAAAGGGAAAAAGGACCTAGGGTTAGTAGCACCGATGAGTGAAGATGATGATGAGGGGGGAGGGGGGAGGGGGGGATAGGAAGAGATTGAAGTACATGACTGAATACTTGGTTAGCAAATGTATCTATAGCTTGAGGATATAATAATGGGATGCGAGTTAGAGAGTGGGATGGGTGAGGAACAGCGCGGAGAAAGTTTGAGATGAGAAAGTGGTGTTGAGGAAGTTTTATGGATGAAGGCGATGGTAATATTAAGAAAAACACTATGCTTACCTGTGAAACAACGATAGAGCTTTGGTTGGTTAGAATACAGGGAATGGTGAGGTAGGTAGTTAGGACGGAGGAAGTGGGTAGATATTTGGTGAGGATGAGGATTTGGCCAAAGTGTGAAGAAGAAGGAAAGGTTTGAAAAGCCAAGCGGGTAGTGGATGGATATTTATATTTTTTCTTTGCGAGCTGCCGGCTGCAAGATCAGTAACTGGGCAGAAAATCAGACGGTAGGTGGAATAGGGTACGAAAAATAAAATTTTTGACAGGAAGGTGCGTGATGTTCCCAATACGATGAATAAATAAGCAAGAACTACCTAGTACGTACCTACTTCTTACACAATATACATACCTAAGGTATGTGCTTACATAGGTAGGCGCTCATTACAGGAACAGGCTCGTCAATAGGCAGCCACAATGTTAAGAATGAATAGGTACCTTCCTTTTTTAACATTGTAGATACCTATGTTTTAGGTAGGCACCTAGCACCTAGGTAGGTAGCTTGGTAGTTCTTGCCAAATATTATGGCGATTTCCAATTTTTTAACATCACATCTGTATTGTCGCTTCTAAACCAAAGATTTAGTTAAGATGTAGAAAGGAAGGCACATGGGTGCGTAACAGATTGACCTTAGTACTTCGTAGATTTGACTCAATCGTCATTCTGCTCATAACCATCATTATCACCATCATTGCCCCCCCCTTGATATGATATACATAGCCTGCGGCCTCCATCCATTGCCAATTTAGCGGACACTCAGAGGATGATATGTTTTCGACTTTTCCTCCTCTATCTCAAGATAATGACCACGAACTTCAAAGGAAGTCAATGATAAAGAATAAATTTCAATCCCTACCTAATCATACCAATCACTTACATTCTTCTGACTGTTCCATGAGGCTCCTAAATGTAGTGGTTCATGGATTTTAGCAGAGCATTCCACCATACTGCATACTCTCACACACTTGGAGTGATACGTCTCCCCCATTTGATTTTATTGAGGGAAATTTCGCGCTGGAAAGGGTGTCAGAAAGTTTCGGGATTCTGCAAGCGAGCTGTATAAGACGATCACAAATATGTAGTATGACATACCATGCTTTCGTATATACGATCTACCTTTATCATTTGTGTCACGATGCAAACCTAGGAGCAAAGAAAAGATACTATGGTATCGAGAGGAGCTCTAAGCTACCTCACACCAGGGGCACGGTATATATAGGAAACCCTTCTTTTTCTGGCTGAACTGTAAGGGGTGATACTATGCCAGAGAGCTTCCTACCACGCATCAACGAGGGGCATACCAAATTGGGACGGAGACAAGGACCCGGTCAAAACAGCCAGGTCTAGAACTCGATGCTGTGCCGCTGGAGCTGAAGCTCGAATCACACGATACCTAGGGCCTAGGCGTACCTATAAAAACTCGGAGTTAGCTATCTGGCTACACGATTCCGGCTCGTGTAATATCTCCCACTTTTACATTCGCTTGCTTACTTTATTTTTTCTAATTCTTCCTTAGGTACCGTCCAGGGGTCCAAGAGCAACATACGGAAGCAGCATTCATCATCAACCCAACGCACCGATTTCCTCGAACTTCGAAGCAAGCAGACAAGATGAAATTCTCACCCATAACCCTCCTCTGCCTAAGCGCTTACCACGTCCTCGCACAAGATGGCGGTAGCAATAGCAGCAACGACACCGAAACCTCTTACATAACCTCCGTCTGCTCGCCACCAGAGCAACCAGACGCGCCCTGCATCGCGATCCAGACCATAGAAACGGCGTGTCTGCCAAACGGCACCTCGGCCCTGGCGCTCTCCGCGCACGCGCAGTGTCTATGCCAGGGCTCGTACTTCGCCGAGTGGCTCGGGTGCCGCAACTGCCTACTCGTGCATGGGGCGCTCTCCCCGCGCAACTACACGTACTTCTCGTCTGTGCTAGGCCTAGCGAGCCGGGACCTATGTACGGGGACGCCGACGGCGGAGTTCGCGGCCCTGTTCACGCAGGCACAGGCTAGTGTGCCGGAACCGACGGCGGGGGGCACAGAGCTGAGCGATGTGAGCAGTGGCGATGCGGCGGTCAGTCTCTATTATACGGCGAGTGGGCCGCAGGGCCCTGGGGTTATCACGGGGAGTGCGACGGAAGCGACGAGGGTGGCTTCGGGGACGGTGGGGTCGGGAGCGACGGAAACGGGTGGGTCGAGTGGTGCAAGTACGGCGACGTCAACTAGCTCGAGCAGTATCGCGGCGGCTACGGGAGCAGCAGGGGGTGCGAAGGGAATGCTGATTGCCGCCGCGATGGGTGGTGTGCTGGTAGTGGTGCTGTAGAAGCGTTCATGATACCGTAACCATCTACCTGTCTACTTAATATTTAATGTAGACAATCCAATCTAATCGACCTCTGATCAACTACTGTAATCTATCCATCTGCATAATCAGCTAAAACAATCAACGATGAGGGCTCACTTACCTAAGAACGTGCTCAAGGCCAAGGCAATATAATTATACCCGGCTCACCTACCTCGGCTGATGGCGCAATATATTTTCATTGCTATCTATCTTCACGTCCATCTATATCCCTACACAGTCTAGCACTTTTCCTAACGCAGCATAACGGATTACTATACCTCTAGCATTCACTTACATCTCTAGCGTGCCTGTGCCCTCTCCTCCCGAAACCAACCTTGATGGCCTACCTTGTTGGCCAAAGATCCTCTTTCGATCAACGCCAGCCAATCATACTATCTGAGTTCTCAGCGATACGACGGCTCGAGTACAGATGATGTAGACGAGCGAGAACTTGAGGAAGCGACCCCAGGTCTTGCGCGGCTCGGTGGCTGTGCCTGCGTTAGCCGGGTCTGGGAACGGGGAGGCCACGTGTGGACGCGGTTAATTTTAACTACAACTCATCGAATCGCCCTATATATATATATCCCTCTTATGAGCTCGATTGACTAATATGTGGGCGTTATCATTCCCCTACTCAATCGACATGAGGTCTTCGTTGTAGCAGATCGCATAAAGACTCGCCAACTAGAGTTAGTCAACAACGAGTATGAGGAGACCTATCGCGAAAACAACACTTCACCAGGAACAAGCTAGGGAACTGTGTGCCAGGGGGAAGAGATCACTCAATTATATGTTTTTTTTAAAAAAATAACATCTCCCCGAATATGCTCCCTGAACATCGATCTGCCAGAACTTATGACGTCTTCAGAATAGCGCCAGAAAAAGTGCGCGACATTGCTGACACGACCGCCTGGTTCCTCAAGGCTTGACTATCCCTTATGTAACTCCTCCGAGTTGCTATGTTGGGACTACAGGGAGCAGGATGCTAGATAGCTGAGCTTCAGAATGCGATGCAGTCGTGCCAATACTCTCGACACTTCTTTCTGACGCCGCCTATCGAACACCCCCCACCACACCATCTCCCATATCACCGACCGAATCCGTTCTTTACTGGGGCATATGCTCGAACGCCTTCTCGAGGTGCTCCTGGCAGAAGGGCAGCTTGCCGACGGTCCAGATCTCGGTGTCCTATCGTTTATCGCAGCACATGTCAGTCACAGATCATTCTTCGTACCTCTTTCACTCTCATCATCTTCTTCTTCTTTGGGGCCAAACTTACGGGCTTCAGAGCCTTCCGGTCGGCCTCGCTCAGGGTACCGCCCTTGAGGGCGATGATTGGCGGCGCCGCCTCCGGGTCGTGGGCGATCGGCGACCCGCACTCGGGGCAGAAGATGCGGTGCACGGGCTTGCCCGACGAGCCAGCCTTGGCGTAGCTCTTGGTCGTGCCGGTGATCGTGAGCTTGTCCTTAGGGACGACGACTACGAGGGCTGTTTTCTCAACTTGTTAGAGTGTCCCGGTTTTCGAAGTGGATCGAGTGTTGGAGTGGAGAGTTGTTGAGGCTTGGCGGGAGAAGAGTCGGAGTTGGAGACGGAAAGACGATGGGCAGTGGATGAAGTTTGGGACTTACAGTAAGTAGAGCCCGTCTGACGCTGACAGTCGTCGCAGTGATCGTATCCGACGACGAAGGGTTCCGAATCGACGGTGTACTTGACGGCGCCGCAAAGGCAGTGACCAGAGAGACCCATTGTTGGATATGAGAATTGCTTTCTACTATGATAGGAATGGTTGATTGAGAATGTAAGTGATTGCACTGGGGGGTATCACAGTCGAGAAAACTTGTACGAGGAGTTGACCCCTTTATATACTCTAGTATCCGAGTGGAGGTCAAGTGTAAATCCCGGAACATGTACAACGGCTCCTATGACATAGGCTACTCAGGTAAGTCAATCAACATGAACAAAACAGCTCCCTAGTCCTCATATGCATGGTAGGACAGAATCAACGGTACCGGATTGGCGGATTCATCCTGAGGCCTTTTACTTTTTCTCTACTTCTGTTATCAATCACACTCACGTATAAAGGGTTCCAGGTTTCTATAATGACGATTAGTAACTAGCTTGTACCTCGACCACGCTTACATGTAGCTAGCCGGAGACAAAGCTCATAGATCCGTCATTGGTAACGAAGCACTGCTCGAGCTATCGTTTTCTTTCATCTTCTTCAGGAGCTTCGGTTCCTTGACGGTGGGGTTGATAGCTCCAGGGCTGTTAGCGGGCAGGCGGGGTATACGCTCTACATACCTAGTATTACTGCTAGCCTACGTCAGGGGGCTCAGCTTACGTCCTTAGTAGGTACCCTTGCCTCTCAAGTCTTACAGCCCTACCTCTAGGTCCATTCTTCGGGACGGATCACGAATTCAGTGGTACCAATACCAGCTAGACATACGCGAAGTAGGTTGCGAAATATGTACCGATACATATTTATGATATATCAAATATCATATCCCCGTAGCTTTTGGAGTTGTTCCTGTGAGGTCGCTAATATCTAGGATCAAATCATTCAACTTGTCAGAGCGTTATTACGAGCAACTATAACTTGAAAGAATAAAACATCCAAGGTTATGCGAGACATCAGGATCAATATCGCTGTCGTGGTATGTATGTACGGCAGCAGGCGAGGAGATCGTAGGAAGCAACCTACAAACTACATGACTACATGGAGGTATTTGTCAAAGATCCTAGTCCGAGCTCCGTCGCCCGAAAGCCACCAACCTCCACCTTTCCCAGATGTTTGATTATCTTCCCGATGTGGATATGCGGCTTCTGAGTGGCTCCTGGTATTTGGAATAATCACCTAGCCTGCGTTTGTCGATAATCGCGCCTCTCTACCTGACCTTGCACCGCAGCTTACGGATACTTAAGCTGAACCGTGCATGGCAGACCTGGAAATCCTCCCAGGATCTTCGTTCGTGCCCCCAATGTCACTATCGCAGCTCCTGGTAGATCCTGCGATTAACCACCCACCTCATGAATTTGTGTTTACCTAGGTCCTAGGTGGATTTTCAATTATATTTGGTACTATTGAAACGTGCTTCGCCGCTCGAGTCATCCTCACTTATTTGTTTCTCGATACAACTCGGATCGCATACCGACTATTCGGCCTCATATCGGTGAACAGGTTCGCTGATGCACGGGATCGATGCAACCTCATAAGTCGGGTGTGCTTTGTGATAAGCGATCATAGAACGTATTACAAATATATCCTTGGAGGCGACAAGTGAGCTCAAGTAAAGGTGGATGGGTATCGTAGCATCCAGCGTCCTCGCGACGTCGTCCGAAAGCTAGAAAGTCTTCCAACACATCCAAACTAGCAACGATTGGAAAATGACCCCTTCGAGCCAAAGGATATCCACGCTACCCATAGCAATCCTCTCAGCGATGAATAGATTTAATACTGTCGAGCCGTATGTTCTTCGCGCTTCATCATCCTCATGAGCCATGACGTATCCATCCATGGACGAAGGTCGAGAAACTTGAATGCCGTCTTGTTCCCAGATATTAGGGTTATTAGTGGTAGCGCTTGTCTGGCTCGAAGTCAAGGGCCGTTCAATTCTTTCAGGTCTCCGCCGCAGATCCTTTATTAACATCAGACGGGAATGGTCAGACTTGCTCGGGATTTCGAGGGTCATTGGAATCATTGGCTTGCAAAGTAGCTGTATTAATAAGTCCTGATTCGAGACCCATACGGTTCCGATATCAATCACCTCGGTATATAGGGCCTCGAAATCGTCGGCATAATGAACAAATCTTGAATAGAATGCTGGAGTTAGGACTTTGAATACCATCCTTGGGACAAGGCGGAGATTTTTCTCGCCATGGTTGGACATCATCAATTCGAACGGCGCGTCCGGTATGCCGCTAGGAATGTATTTCACGATTAGCGGATATTTCAACTCCTTGATAAGATGTTTCAGATATCTCCTAAAGAATGGCTCAAGCTTGGATTCCGTCTTATCAGCATGCCTCCCAATGCTTGTCTTGAGCGGTTCTGGCCGGTACCAGACGTGGAGGCCTCTCTTAAAGAATAAGACCGCCGCTTCTTTAACGATTCTGGGAAAGGTGACGAAGCCGACCCACCACCAAGAAATCAGGAATCTGAATTTCTGAAAAGAGGTCATCTCAGTAGGGTCGATAGCATCCCCAGTTGAGAAGATGCGAGCATTTAATTTGGCATGATCCTTGGAGGATATGAGGTTTATCGTACAATTAATCGGACCTCGGCCTTCCATATTCGAGGATAGAGGATCATAGGCGATTACCGAATATGCTCCTTTTCTCGAATTGAACGGAGACACGTGGAAGTCCTTCTTCCAGGTTTTCCGTATTGGCTTTTGATCATTAGGTTGGCGATCTTCAGCGCCTCCTGCTAGGGAGTCCTTGCCCATGTCAGATGTCTCCGCCGACTCTGATGTGCTATCAGCAGTCAAGAAATACATCCGTCTTTCGTCGAAGGTGTTATTAACCTCGAGAATTATCGCTGCTAAGCGCTTCTCTGCAGAATAAAGATACCAAAAAGACACGGGATTAAAGTGGTAACCAAGGAATTTTGCAGCAGTAACCAAATACGCATATGGGTATCGGGCGGCATCAATATTCTAATCTACGTCAGTACTAGGCCCCCTCAGTTATAAATTATAATGGAGATTGACGTACTCGAGATTTAAGGTAAGCATCCAGCTTTCCCCTCAAACCAAGGTGTCCGCCTCCTCTTTCAAGGTAATCGGCAGCATTAACGTTATACCAGCCCTTCGTCCCTGTACCATTTCCGTCGTTTGATATCATACCGCCAGCGGTACCGGTCCAACCAACAGGGATCCCGACTAGAAGATACGAATATTCAAATGAATGCTTCTTGGGGAAGAACCTGGTATGTGTCGTTTTACAAGGAAATAATAAAGGCCGTCCCGGGCCATCCCATGTCGACAGATTTACTACCCGACTAGTCCGTCGTGCGTAGCTGGAATAAGCTAAAGAAGCTATCCATGTTGAGGCTGCCAAGACGAGTATCTCGGCTCGATGGGTATAGACTACGTCGCGGAGATGGAGACCAGGAAAGGCACCTCCTATGAGGAAAATCAGGAAGAGGAAGGTATTTCTAGGGCTTGCAAAGGCGGTGAAAAGGTATAATGTGATTACTCGAAGAGCGATGACATATAACGGTACTCCTAAAATGAAAGCCATCTAGAGAACCCCGACTTGCTGAAACTCCTCAACCCGTTTTAATCGAATTCGCGCTATCATCCCAAGTTTCCTGGTGTCAATTGAGAATATCGTCTAGTCCAAACTGTTGTTGTTTATTTCACGACAGCACGGACTGCTGGTCGTGTGCATTGATGCAGGTATGAGACATACACTCCTGCATACACCCCGAGTCCCTTATCACATGCCTTATCGCTTTGCTTATCGATAAATGGTTCGCTGTTCGAACCGTTGGGACGCTGCACATACCCGTGAACCATCACGTTATGAGAAACAGGAACTGAAAACTGAAGTTTTAGTGACCAGAGCAAGTTCGTGTATTAAAATTTCATAATGTTCAATGAGCGAATATAGCTAGGCATATATTTGTATGTGTGTTTAAAGTTCAGAGTCAATTGAACAAAGAATTCAGAGTTTCCGTTTCAAAACTGAGGGTGACAGAGGCAAGGGCGATGTTCGGCGTTAAGACCGTCAAGGTTGCCGATTGAGTCAGCGGCGAGCGGCGGGTCCGCTTTCAGCCCAGCTAGCCCAGCCCACTACGCACCCAAGGCACCTTCCACCATCATTCCTTCGCCTTCCACAGCCCCAAAAAGGACATCTATATCAACCGCTGAACTCACTAAACTCACGAGCGCTTTTGTAATACACCTTCTTACATCCAAACACCACACAAAACCTGTGTTTCGTCTCACACATAACAAATCGATCACCCGACCGCGTTATATAGACCAATACATCAACCAATTGCGAAGCCGACCAGTTCAATTAATACAATTGAAACTGCCAAAAAAAAAATTACCCCACCACCAGAGACGAAAAATACCCAACGACGTCCATAAGCAACAACAACCAAATACCTATACCTAATTACGCCAAAACAAACCATCCAAGATGTCTGACGAGTGGGACTCCGTCACCAAGATTGGAAGCAAAGCCCGCGGCGGCGCCTCTCAGCGAGAGACCGTCGTACGCGGGAGCGCAGCCCTGAACGCCGCGAAGCGCGCCGGCGGAGCCATCTCGACCGAGAAGAAGTACGCCACCGGCAACACAGTAAGTGTCTAACCATTACTCATTAGCCATCACCTATAACCCGAACCCAGCTCCCCCTCTCAACCCCCAACCCCCAAACCCTAAAACCTAACACATGCTAACCACCTTAACCCGTAGGTCGGCAAAGGCCCCGAGGGCCAACGTCTGACGAAAGTCGACCGAAGCGACGACATCATCAAGCCGAACACGGTGGGCAAGGAAGTCGGAGACGTGATAAGCCAGACGCGGCAGAAGATGGAGCCCAAGATGACGCAGAAGGACCTAGCCACCAAGTGCAACACCACGCCCTCCGTCATCGCCGACTTCGAGCGCGGCACCGCCGCCCCCGACCAGAAGGTCCTCGCCGCCATGGAGCGCATCCTCAACGTCAAGCTCCGCGGCACCGGCATCGGCGAGCCCAAGTTCAAGCCCAAGGGAAAATAAGACAGACAGTCTTGTGACTGTTTTTTTTGGCCCAGATATGGGTTTGCCCTTGGAGCCCGAATTCACACCCCGGATACGAGACGGGGCAAGGTGAGGAGGGCTGGAGGGATCGATGAGTGATCTGATGGCTATCAAATCACTCGAGTTGTATGATGCGATTACTTAGAGAGAGGCTTGACGGGTTTCGGGATGATGACGTACAATAAAGTCATGTATCTCTCCCCCCATAAGCCATACACGTAGCATAGCATATGCGTGGGTCGGTTTCCGTTGCGAAGGAGAGTCGACTGATCGACTCCCACGCCTTACGCTACTTTTTAGACAGGACATAGAAAATGACACTATGAAACACCTACTTCCTTCCTTACTATGATGATTTGCATCGTGTCACGTGTGCCTAATGACAACCCATTTAGTTTTCTCTTTTTAGAAATTTCTGTATATTAGACTCATGTATTTCGAGTCTCCTGGTTTCTTATGTAGTTCCCCGTGATAACAAATACAACGCAATGCCTCGATCAACCTATGAACCTGTTCGTCGTCCGGTCATGCATGTGGTATATCCCCATCTCAGCAGCAGTAGAAAATGCAACCGCAACGCAACGCAATGCAGGCGTAATAAAAAAACAAACAAACATCCTCCAGTTTAGTACACTTCGCCTTCCATCTTTCCCTTCAATGCTCCTCCTCCTCTTCCTCTTCCTCATCATCACATCCACCCATAGCAGGCCATATGTAACGTGTCACATCAACCGAGTATCCCCTTAACTCGTCTCTCTACATCCGCCTTGCTCAACTGCCTATCCGTCTCCAGCACCACGTTCTCCCTTCCACCGATAGTAATCACGCGCACCCACTCTGGCGCCACCTCGCTCCCTAACAAGCGGACGCAAGTAGCACCCTCTTCCTTCGAGATACCCATGCGGAACGAGTCCTTCAACTTCTCAAGCGTCGCCGCCATGGAGAACGACACCCTGCTACCACCCTGACCAGCCGCGCGGCTCAGCATGCCCAAGCAAGCAGCGACCTCCGATGCGCGCTGTAATGCGGCTCGGCGCTCGATCTCCGCTTGCGAGAGGCCTGCGGGTAGCGCAGCCTTTTGTAGGGACTTTAGACGGATACGGTCGAGCAGGCTCATCTTCGATCCATCGGCGTTGGTCATGGGGGCGTCGGCACCGGATTGTGTCTGTTTCTTCTGAGCCTGGGCTTTAGCTTCCTTCTCTTGCTTCTTCTGCGCGATGCCGAACTTCAGCTCCTCAAGGCGCTTCTGGCCCTTTGCGAGCACGGGTGCCGCCTTGGCAACGGATTCGCAGAGGGTAACCGGCGCTTTCGGGAGCGAGAGGGTGAAAGTCGTCGAGTTTATTTGACCGCTTGCGGTGAACTGGGTCCAGAGGGATTGCATATTCTCACGGAAGATGCTGTTTAGCTTATCCTCCTCGAGGGGGCGGCCGCCGCGTTGTTGCTTGGCATCAATCTCTATGCAGACCTTGCCGCGTCCGTAGTTGGAGAGGGAGAACAACGGGTTCTCCTTTGATGAGAGAGTTAGGACACCAAGGCAGATGCGAACGTCGCCGTCCGTGACCTTCTTCTTTCCCCATGCGCGAGCGACATTAGGACATAGGACGCGCAAGTCGGCCGGGACGCGGTATCCATTGTGTGCATAGTGTAAGGTGAGAGTCTTAAGGAGAGCAGCATGTAAGTCGAGAAGGGCCAAGACCTCATCGGGAAGTCGGTCGGCCTTTGGTGCGACGACATCTGAATCATCTTCATTCTCCGAGTAGACAGTGATCGGTGTGTCGGCGGTGAGAGGAGATGAGCTGCGAGAAGGCGATGATTCCAGACGAAGTCTCTTGAGGAGAACGCCGGCATTTATGGTCGATTCCTCTGAGTCAGAAACACTAGAGCTTCGGACCCGCTTCTTTGACGTTGATTCTGAGCGGACCTTCTTCGACGAGCGGCTACGGGTAGACTTGGTAGGAGTGATGACCTTGGTTGATTTGATGGCAGGTAGAGAGAGCTTAGTTGGCGTCTCATCAGCTGAGTCCTCTTCAATACTTGGGACTACCTTTCGCTTTCGAGAAGCCGGTGTGAGTGGTTCAAGAGTAGCGGTCTTCTTCGGTGTAGAGGTAAGAACGTTGTCCTTCTTGATATCGGTCTTGGTAGTTGATTTTGATACGCGGGTGAAGCTGCTGATGTTTGATGATGCTTGCTGCTTGCCAGTCGGGGTCTTTGGTTTAGTCAATGTTGCCTTCAGGCGTTGCTGCTTGACAGCAGGACCAGCCATGACGAATTATGTGTTGTCGATGGTCGTTGCGATTGTTTACTTTCGTTCCTCTTTCCCTTAGAGAAGGTATCAGAGCAGCTACAGCGAAAACCCGCAGAGACCAAAAAGTAATTGGTTCTTTCTGTGTCAATAAGAGATTAAGTGATTAAGAAAGTGAGAATTGATTAAAGTACAACACAGTTGGAAGGTTGAGTATGAAGTATCTATGAATTCCCAATGATGAAAATTGTGAATAAGAGAAACTGTGCATTGATGAAGTTGAGAGAAAGCCTTACTAGGCTGCTAGGAACCTAGGTGTTATGAAAGGAGGCTCAAGCCCCATAAGGAGACCCACGCGTAACAAAAAAGACGCGAGGAAGCCACTACTTGATATTTTTTCAGACGCGACGCGCTTTCAAGGACGCGTTAAGTGGACCAAATATTCCCAATTAGGAAAAGACGCCACTGTGCCAAGACTTTTTGAAGAAAGAAAGAAAGCACAACACCCACAACACGAACCCCAACTCGGTACCTCGAAAAATTCATAGCCGAGGAGGGGGGAAACGTGCATATGTAGGAAATTATTTTAATTTTTGTTTGTTCTTGGAGAACACCTTCGCATATGATTTGTGAAGTTCTCCATTGGTGACGTTACCATTTTCTTAGGGCTTAACATTCGGCAGTCCATATTGACCGTCTCCAGCATTCGCGCTAGACCCGTTCTTGTTGAGATTTTCTATATTGACGACGGCTGCAGATGTACGAATGCAGATACGGAACATGGCTTCCGACTACTTGCTATCAATTTCCGATCACCTCTCACATTTTCTAGCCGCAATTTCATCCACTTCTAACTCATCTCACTCTTGCCCCGGGCAATATTGTTTACGGCTTGAAATTTGTGTCAATGTGGTATCAATTGTCGTACGAATCTAGTATTACCTGTCCCTTAGTAGCAGGGTTTGACCAAACCAGATTGTACGTGGCTGAAGTTGATGGTTCCCATATGACACTAGTGAATAGAACTGATGAATGGGATAGCGAACTGATGGCCGCCAAGACCACCTCAACCAGAGCAAAGCTATGAACCCAGCATGTTTCCACGAACCAGAGTTCTCCTTCCGAAAACACACGCCATGCCCTTAGACTTTTGTGTAGACCGATTATCTTGTTTCCCTAATGCCCTTGCTAATTCACATCCGTAAACTCCCGAGTAACAAACCAGTAAGCCCCCTACCGATACAGACATGGAGATGAGAACATGGAGGTGCCGGATGCCTCACATGTTATGCGGTGCGGCACGAACCGCGGTTGAGCATGTCAATCAATGACGCAGACTCCGTTGCCAGTGATCCGGGTGAAAGCTCACAGGGCTGGGCGGAGGCGGTGCCGGAACATCCCAGTCACGCTCCTGGATGGTGCGGATAGGGGTAGTTCCCTGGTTGTCCTTGGCTTGAAGAGTGGCATTTAGATTGGTGAAGAGGTCCGTAGTAGAGTAAGGCCGTAAGCCCTTGCGAGGCGGCGTCACGGGGACTGGTGCGGCAATTTGGCTAGGCATGTTGAGAGGTCTTCTGCGACGAGGGTCAGCATTTATGTTGGTCACGCGAGCTCTTGGAGCTCTAATTATATATTCAAGACATGAGTAACTTACAGTGTGCCTGTGACTCTTGGAAGGAGTGTGAAAGGTGAGAAAGAATCGTGTGTGACACCTTCGGAGATTGACACTGGGGAAATGAATAATTTATGATTGCGGTTGATGTTTGGTAAGCTTGCGGAAGTATGTCGAAGCTTGCCTTGATATTGACAGTTGTAGAAGTTGTTGGTAGAATTTTGTGGAATGTGGAGTTGGGAATTGTTTATGTTAGGTTGGAAGATAAGATTGGTGTAAGGTCTTTTAAAGTTTGTCGACTGTATGGAAGTTGGGAAAGTTTGCTAGAAAGCTGTTGTAGTGACGAAGCAAGAACACTGGGAATTAGATAGATATATGAGGTGGAAGGTGCGAGTGCCGGTTCTAGGACAAGGGACTACGCAGCTAGGGCCACGATGGAAGGTAATAAAGTATAGAGTATAAAGTATAAAGTAGTGTAAGGTATAAGGTATAAAAGGTAGTTACGGTATTAAGAAGGAAACGGAAAAAGCGGTGGGTATTGGATGCGTGTGAAATCGTGTGTACAGTTGTGAGTACAATCGAATACAATCGTGTACACCACACACACACCACGGAACCAGAGCAGACCAATAACAATAAGACCAAGTTCCTGACTGTGCGGCGGCCACCCCACGCGAATTTGGTCTTAGCGAAGCTGATGCTGAACGGGATGAATTTCACGGGTGATAAGAGTTGATGCTTTTGGCGCCCTTCCGCCCAAAGATGTCAGATTCTGAAGCTAATTTGACCACAGGTGGGTGTGAACTCTCGGTTAGGCAGGTGAAGTCACGTCGGTAGGACGATGAATCAGGAGCTAAGGAGATAATTGAGGAGTTGACAAGCCGGGCAAATAAGTTTCGAGGTTTCGAGGTCTCCAGAGTGTCTGAGGTGGTTTGGCCAGATTAGATGTCGCACTCCAAATAATATGTCCAGATATTCGATGTTGACGTGGATATATTGGGGATATTGTGGTGTAAGTGTGGGAAAAGGGACTGCGGTATGGACTTTGGCAAAGGCAGGAAAGATCACAGGTATTTATTGATTAAGCCACATAAACTGATGAATCTGAGACGAGACGAAAGGAGAATCCATCTAATAATGATATTCCCCGGCACTATTACTGGACATAAATATCTGATAAATTAATACCTGGGGAAGTCGTACACAGAGTCACAGACAGCTGATGGCCATGTTCTGACCCCAGATTCACTCATTCCGGGGAGCCGTCACTCAAGCAGCATTCGTTGACACAATGTCTGGAACATCCACGCCATGCTTGAGGTACTTACCTATTCGAGTAATGTCCGTACCAGGTACAAGACAAAAGTATGGGGAACATGAGCCAGGCAGCCCAGGGCAGCAAGGCTATCGGGATTTGGGGGGACGGCGGACCAGGACAGACGGACGGAATTGTAGGAGTACATGGAAGATCTATTGAAATAGTGGTATGATGTGGTATGTACTCTGTAATGGTATGTGCCTTTCCATAGGCATTTTATTAGAAATAATCGGCACGAACTGGCACGTTGATGACATGAGCGAACTCTTAGGAGGAATGATGGAATAGCGAATGGGTAGTATCGTAGCCTAAGTCTTGCCTTTTCCAAGAAGCCGAAGCGTCTGGGTGAGATTATGAATATTTTTTCTTATATTTTCTGCAGCTCTGTGCCTGTTTTTTTACCTTACGTGGCAACGAGTCATAGTAAGACTCCTGCGAGGGTATTTTTGAATAATGTGCGAGGCAAAATAAACCGTAAGCTCCAGGGCTCTCACTTCGGAGTATCGTAAGCGATAAAATCAAACACGTAGCGCACCAAGAGAACGGTTGGCTGAGATTCCAGCTAGGGAAAGGATCCTGATGGATCGGTATTGGCGAGATTTCACGGAGTCGACCTAATAAAAGTCAGGACCTGGGACCTAGCTAGGTTAGGGGGTAACGGATCTGGGGGCCGTTACGTGCTAACATCTCTTTGGGTACGACAATAACCTGGGCACAGCGGGCATAGGAAAGTACAGAAGGTACAGAAGGTACAGAAGCCCTTGGAGGCTTTCGGAATATAGCAGGATAGCCAGAAAAGAAAACCCAACACCATTTGGCAACCGTAATGAAGCCGCTCAGGGCTGGAACGAAAAGAAAAAAAGAGCGCTGGATAAGTGCCGCTAGCTTAGTTGTCCCTTTTGTACACGTATGCCCTAAAAAGTAATCCGTAAAGCTTCCCCCCGAAAGTGCCTAGCTTTATTCTCATAACCTTTTCATTAAACCTCACCCGAATTCAAAAGTGCCTGTAACAGGCAAATAACCCGCAGATGGCCCAAGTCACGTTTTCAACCACAGAAGATGGTGTCGTGTGCTCGCTGCCGCCCGTATTGAAAAAAAAATAGCCGGTAGTAGAAGTTGTAGAAGGTCAAAGATCCCCTAAAAAAACACATGGATGTGATGGGATTTAGACGTTCTGTGACGTAGATACTGACACCTAAATACATAGTAAATACATGTAATAGAGAATAGTAGTTCGTATATGTCGGAGTGCATAGGTAACGGCAAGTATGGTTGGATAATAAGGTCCCTTAGTTCCATTTGAAGTCTCGAGGCTCTCATAAAAAAAAACTGCGAGCTGCAAGCTGCGAGCTCGAAGTATGTAGTACTAGTACATGTGTCCTGTGTGCCGTAACCATGAAGATTTTATGCAAAATGATAGTTGACGAACCAATCCAATGCGATTGGATTGGATTGGTTCGTCAACTAAGACCGACGGAGCGAAGTTTGGGGGTCGCAAGGGAAATTTGCGAAGTTGCGCCGCGCCTCAAATTGATGACAGCTTCAAATGTTCTTTGTAGCTTCTTAGCACCTGGGCACTTAAGAATCTATTAAGAAACCATTTGGGAAAGGTTGAGATTGTGAAAGTTGCATGTCCCCAGTTAAGCTCCAGTCGGAAATGATTGGATTATCCGTCCTTCCCCGGGCTGTCCGGTCTAAAACAAGCGGGGCATTCTGTGGGGTAGAACGAAGTCAAGCGGTGGAATGGAAGCTCAAAAGAAGCAGCCAAGCTGTTAAGGCAAAGGTTATTTTATTTCGTATCCAGTGTTTTTTTCTACTCCTCCCACCCATTTGGGGGGCATAAAAGCCATGTGGAAGGCAAGGGCTTATTAATGGCGGGAATGGAACATTATATGGGTCTTACCAGGGATTTAACGGGTATCCATGTAAATGAAATGTATGGATGGTACTAGGTAGGTACTAGGTAGGTAGGTAGGTATGGATGGATGTACGTCGTACTTACCTAGTAGGAGTAGGTACATTCTTTTTCTCCAGGCTACCCGGACCCAGCGATCCCAGCAATCGCATCAATTGCCACTCCCCCCTTCTTTCCCATTCTGCGCATCGTACGTCGTACATACATCCGCCTTATCCAATCTAAGTCTAATACTATGTATTCTGTCAATCCTCGCTAGTATTTTCACCATTCACCATTCATTCTTCACCATTCACTACTCCATTCTCAAAGTGTTGGAACGTTACCGGTCATCTACAGCTTTACTTCTTACCCAATACTCAAGCATAAAGAAAACTACCTTACCCAGCCTGTACGTCGATCAATGATCAGCGGTTTCTTCCCGTGGGCAACCAGCCGCAGCCATATGAACTTACAGCTCTTTGCTGTCGTATCGAACGAGACTTGATTAATATGATTACGGGATTGAAAAAAGAGTGCCTCTCTTCTTCGAGCCGTCCTGAGTCTTAAGGCTCGTCGGCATAAGAACGGCTAAGATACTCGGATAGTAGTAGATATTCGAACGAAGGGAGTGTAACGACGAATAGTAAGCTCGGTTATTCTCTCTATCCCCAGTCCGAGTTTATCTACATACTGTAGGTTGCCTAGATTACATACCCAGGTAGGTAGATTACCTATATCTAGATTACCTGAGTTGGAAAGGTAGGAGAGGTCAAAGAGGTTTAAGGATTACCTAGAACGATTTGCTCGTACGAGAGAGTAATCATGAGCTACGACCTAGGTCCTAGGTAGTAGGTACTGCTATCCTAATCACTTCCAAACAATAGAGGGATAAGTGCAGTGCCCAGACGGGCCAACACTTTTTACCAAATTATCCTGTTTGCTACCATTTAACATGCCTGGTGTTAGACTACCCCTATCCTACTGAAACGGAGGGCTTACTAGTTTGTGGTAGTCTCGCAAATCATGGCGGCCCGTTGCCTAGTGCTGTGTCCTTCGTGTCTTTGTAGGGCCAACACATGCCCTTAAAGGCTAACATGCTGCTCTACCTAGGTACACGCCACCACCTGAAGCAAGATCGTGTGTCGTGTGGTGTTGTGTTAGCCCAAGTCCAACCATTTGCTCTCGGTGCCTACGGAAGCCCCATTAAGATCATTGCTAATAAAGCAATGCTAGGAATATTAACGTCCATATGCTGCACATTACATGTTATGATTAGGGATATACCTCCTCATTTAGCTTCCGAAGACCCCGCCTTTGTAATCCTCATCCTTCGAATAACAATCTACCTCGGGCATTGTACAATAACATCATCATCCCACAATCTGACAAAGCTTACAGGATCTCGTCGACTCACAAAAGGTCCCCATCCCCATTCACGCCATCCACGCGCCTCGAGGTGATCCGAGGGGTGCCTGTGTGTACCTACCTACCTGTCTGCCTGTCTGCCTGTGTGTGCCATCCGCGAGGACACGGAAAGGTGCCTAACAACTATGTCTCTGATTATGGGGCTACGTGTGTACGTATGTATCTCGGACTTCGGTGAGACAATCCCCTATTTGTCTTTCCAATCAGCCATACCTATTCCCCCTCTTATCAAGGATTGCCTACCTACCTATTCAAGATGATCGGGAAGACTTCCAGCCAGTATTAGTAGTTCTTGGACGTGGTGCCGAAAGCTCGGAAGTTGCCTGTTTTTAATTTGACCAGCACGCCACACCAAGGTTCCCCGGCGACAATATACTACACTGCGCTGCACTGCACGGGCTGCTTCCCAGAAACCCACGATGCAGCTACTTATGTATGTATGTATGTATGTATGGTGTCGATACCAAGATACCTATACGGGGGTGACATGCCTATCTTATTGTTGGGAACGAAAAGAGCGGCCAAACGTCTCCCTAGCCCGAAACTTGCATCCGCGCAAAGTCTATCCTCCCGGACAAGTTTGTCTTTCTCCATTGGCCATGCCCCAGCCGGAGTTGCGGTGAGATGTCTGAGGCTGCAGAAATTCAGCCGCTCTTTGTTGGAAAATACAGTGTCTGGCTTGGCCGGCAAGATATTTTGCCAAAGCGGCATCGAGAAAAAAAGATCATAGCTTTCCCGCCAATAGATGACGGTTCGACAGTCTGTCGCATCCTACCTGCGGTGATCAGGGGTCGAGCTCCAGCATGCTCGTCCAGGACTGGCTGAGCTGAGATTGCAGGTTGCAGATTTTTGCCTCGAACAAGTACGCCACGGTCTAAATTGGGAAAGCAATTCCTTGCTTCTTTCGTCAAGCTGCGGGAGGGCACGCGTTGCATATGCACGTCACGATCGATGGTGAAGTCACTAGCATATCGTTCGATAATAGTTACCATGGAACCCTCAGGGTTCTGCGAGGTCGAAATGTTCTTATCTAGTAGTTTTGCTCGAAGGATGGACCCCCCTTATGCCGCTCCGTGGGGTACGCTTCATTTAAGAACTAAAGGACTTACTACGTACCTCGCCAACGCGACGCAGACTTTGGGTTACTTCTGCATCTAACAGGTAATTCCTAGTACTAACGTATGTTTCGCCAAACATGTCCATTTATCGGAGATATTCCAGCTTCAGAAGGAGATTATGGATGCTCTGACAAGCTCTTGTGTAGCAGCCGACTTGGCAGACGACGGAGGCGTTTTCAAAAAATGGCGTATCGTTACGGTCCCGTGCAGGTTCGCATTCCAAACCAGGCAGCTATGCAGATGGGAACATGCACCATGCCGTTTGGAGAGGGGACAGGTCCCCTGCCAAGCCTATATCCGATTCCCAAAATGTTTATCTCCCCAAAATTTTCCTCTCTGCGAGTCGAGTCGGCACAAAGACGGCGAGGGTGAAGAAGAGACTAAGTTCGTTTCCAATGTCACCACCCGAGTCACCGATCAGCTTGGCAGCGACACCGGTATACCAGGTTGTCGCCATTCCAAGAATAGCTATAGGCCAAGTCAGTATCAAAGTGCCATCGAGAAAAGTGACCGTAGCACCGACCTCCAATTATTCCGCAGAGCAAGGCAGGCCCGCCAGCCCACCCGGCTGGTAACATCTCAGGTTTATCCCAAGCTTCCAAGACATAGTTGTCGAATGAGCCACCGCGGAACACGTAATGTTCTGTTACTAGACAGACGAAAACTGCGGTTGCATAGTAACCCAATAAACTGAGAAAGTTTTGAAGGAACACCAGGAGCCGATCACTGCCGGCCAAGCTCAAGGCGACAACCGCCGCGAAACAGATCAACGTCCAGACGAACCTCGGCACAACCGCCAGCTTTCGAGTGGACAATTGAATCGACAGACTTGCACTATACATCGACGCGCAGTTCAGACCAATAGCCGTAAATATCAGCAGAAACAGCATCAGCTTGGCTAACCCTTTGGGATAGACCATGGTTTGGACCAGAAACCCAATCCCTCTTTGGTACTGCTCATTCCATATTTCGTTATGCGGTAAAGCCGAAGCGGCAACAGCTCCTATGACGGCACAAAGACAAGTTGGGAGAACTCAATGCCGGTTAGCAACAACCTAGACGAGCTCGGGCGTGGCAATTGGACTCACGGAGACCTAGGAAAGTGATTATGAATACGTTTATCTTCGGGATGGTAGCCGGATATTCGACATAGAAGTCGGACACATATCCCGCGCAGCAAGCACTACAACCATATACAACGCAAAAGAAGGACAGTGCTGCTCCTGAACCCGTGGGACCGGTAACGGATGCCGGAGTAGAGAGGTCGGAGAATCTGGCGATTTCTCCCAGCATGATCAAGAACATGACCAGGAAAATGAACCAGGTATACTTCATGAACCGATAGCATGCTGTTAGGCCGAAGAACGAGAATACCAGACTCGCTATGCTGCATATCACAACGCCAACAGCAGTCCCGACCTTGCCGTCGGAAAAGGCGGAGAGCGCTTGTCCTCCTGTTATCGAACCAGATGCACACCACCCGATTTCCTGGATTACGTTAAGGATCGCGATAACCTTAGCCGGGTACCAGCCAAGGGAATATCGGCAGATGGAAACCTGACGGAGTCCCATTGGCGCTCCCATCGTTGCGCACCAGCCCTACAGCAGAATAAGCCTGTAAAGTCTTATGGGGTTTGGCATAGGAAGGCCTACAGTTACCGTGGACCCGGCGATCGAAGCGAAGATAATAATCAAGATGCTCTGTCGCAAGTCTAGACCTAACTCCCAGCCCAAGAAACCGGTAGCGAAGGAGCTGAGGTTCACTGTCACAGCGAAAGTTAGTGTTCGCTTCTTCGTGGAGTCCGGAGACTCTGCGTATACCCCAGGGACATGTAATCTTCCACCAGTTCCGAACGAATCAGGGCGTCTCGACCCCTAAGGTAGATGAAATCCGAAAACAAAAGAACTCTCGATTATACATACTACAGCCACCAACCCAGAAGCCAAACATAGACTACAGTCTAGTCAACATACTCCTCTTCCCAATTGTCCTTGTATTATTGTACCATTATCATTCAGGGGGGGTTCGACTGACCAATTGACCTGACCATCCGGCGTAAAACGGGTTTCTTTCATCTGGCAATCGGCGCTGGATGCTGTGTCCCTCGACGCTGAGCTTTCGATCGAGGGCATCTTCATAATGTCGCAGCCTTGCTAGAAAGCCCGTCTTGTACTCGGATTGCGACCGTGTGGGGATCTCTTCGCTGGATGAATCAGTCGTAACCCCTACAACCGACACCTGGTTCTTCTCCTCGTCGATCATCGCGGGGTTCATGTCGGATATTTCTTGTGTGGTATAAGGTGGCGGTCTCGAATAGATGTGTTGAAAGAATGAAGAACCAACATTCCAGTTGCCTCCGCCGTTTCGAATCAGGGACAACCAGCCATACAAATATGCCTCTTCTTTATTTTCCTCATCCACTCATGATCCGCCGATCTAGATATTCATAGATAGGGAACAAGACAACTGAGGAGCGCCGTAGCACAGAAACTTGTGTATCTAAGTGATGGCTAAGTCACGTCTAGGCCGTACATAGGCCATACATAGGCGGACAACTGCGGTGAGCCGAGACATTCTGTGCCTCCTGGCAAGGGAAGGCCCATGTAAATCTCCCCTCTCGACATCACGGTGGCTTACAAAACCCAAGGGAATCCTTGATTACATCTTTGCTTCTTCCCGGTTGCTTGCATCATCAACATTATTAACCGTTCTATCGATAGGATGGGAGAGTGCCCGCGTCGGATAGCTGCATGAGGATGAAGCTTGTCGGCTGGGAGCCCGGATTTGGTGTTAAGAGTCGAGGTGCCGTTCGTGCCGTTCGTGCCGGTCGCGGATTGGCGATAATTACAGGAGGACAGCGTTCTCGAATCACGGGGAGCGGACTGGTCTGCCCTTGCTTCGACAAGGAGAACCTGGCGATGCCGCGCAACATCGGTTAACCTTTCACACTGCCGAGAGGCCTGTCAAATTGGCAAGACAGGTCTTCCGACGGGATCTTCGTGGTCGGTAACCCTTGAAATACGTATTTGTACGCACTCGGCCGCGGACTTTAGGGTGCTAGTGGGGGTCGATAGGGGCGGGTATGGGTATTGTACAAAGTCGGGCCTTCCTCTTGGCTAGGCTGAGGATATACTCTGACAGGTCGCTCTTGATCAGATCAGGGACGACGTAGAGGAGAGCGCTTGTGTTATCTATGGCGTCGTTGCTTCCGATCGGTGTATGGGGTAGGTATAGGCTCGGGAAAAAAGGGACGCTTCAGCAAGTGCTATCTGGAGATCGATATCGGTCGGGATTGCCTTCGTTCTTTGATAAACAAGTAAGTGATTACTCGTCTATGGTATTCTCTTTTAGGGTCGTAGTATACTGGGTGGTTAAGGTAGGTTGGTTGATAATGTATTATCGGTATGCGATCTCCCCTTTTCAAGTTGCACTTATAGGCGCTAATTCTGCGCATGTTAGCCCTACAGTGGTTAATGACGTTAATGACAGTGCTCTTTCAAACCTCTTCCCCCCTATAACACCCACTATCTTTCAGTTGTTAGTTGCCCTAGAGCTAACCTCGTAATTCACCATTCTATGCCCCTAGGCGATCTCTTTGTAGCACCCTGATGAAATACTCGGACATCGCAGTGTGCAGAGGTAACAGAGTTCTCTACAAAGATGATGAGTTTAACCTAGTTATCTAAACGTTAATACTGCGAAAACGATATGAAATCGATATTATCTGGTGTATCTGGTGCTGCGCTTAGGGAAGGGGCGATAACAACTCTATTCTACAGCATATTCGTTCCTTCACCCATCGCTCCTATTGACAGGCTTTGTAGCGCACAAAATATTCTCTTTAGTTGCCGAAGAAGAGCTAGATTCCCACATTACAAAATTTCGCCCTCTGCTCCCCGTCTCCTCCACCACGGAAAAAAACTAATGTTATCGGCCCTGGGAGCATTGAAGCCTAGGAATATTAATCGAAAGGTTAAGCGCCTACACATCCTGCCGCTCTAGAAGTTCTTTCAGTGCAGACCTTGACTGGAGGTGCGAAATCTCTGAACTCATACCTACCCCCAAACCTACCTACATCTATGAAAAAAGATATCTACCTACTACGGTTCACATATGGATAATGATTAGGTCTATAGCATATTTTGGGACATTCTTTTACATTCTCTTAGCATCGGATGATCACCTATTCTACAAATATTTCGCGTGATCACTACTAACAGGGCTACCCTCTGCGATGACCTTTGGAGAAATGTCCGATGATTTCCAGAGCCTCTTCCCACTGTAAGGTGTGAACGACCTGTGGCAGAGAGCCCTGGGGCTAATCTCGAATATGTAAGTACCTAATAGCCGTGGCTACTACGGATAAGTACTTACCGGTATAGTATGATACCAGACTAATATAACGTGCCTACCTAGTATGCATTAGAGACCCATTGGACGAAAACGGCAGTCACGCCAAAGGATAACATTAAACATTGAACATTAAATATCATGGAAGACTCCGCAGGGCACAAGGCCACAGCAATTTTATTTACGTTTGTCCAATACCTCAGCCACTCACACTGCAGGGCATCACATCATTAAGCTAACATACCAGTATGCGCACATACCAGGTGCGGTCCACTTACCATTTTTGACAAATCCTTAATATCACCACCACCTTCAAAATTTAAT
>MU386025.1:0-39070 GCA_022497145.1 Rostrohypoxylon terebratum
TTGATTACACTTGACCTCTACCATTACTGTTACCTTAAAATCAAGACCCCCTTATGAAGCTATACTTACTAAGCCTAAGTATAGGTTCGTCACATGATGTCGGAAAGTAGACCCGATGGTGAGGGTAGCAAACTATAAGACGGGAGTTGAAGCAATATCCTCTTCCAATAGTGGACCATCTTGGTGGAGACATTCACCGTCGAGGGCCAGCTCTTCGGTTCTCTCTCCCTGCTTTCTAGAATAACATAGAAGCCTTATTGTATCAAGAAGGTGACATCTGGAGATCTACGTGCTCGAATCCCGGAGCCTAGGTCGTCAGAAATGAATTTGCCAGGGATTATACAAGAAAGTAAAAGGAATTATGGAGAGGCAGCTCCGTCGGTATGGCCTATCTATGAAGAGAGATAGGGGGAAATCAGTATTCCTTGTCTTATGTGTTCATAGACATAACAGTCATGATATCGGTATCCGCATTCATGATACTGCGATGGCACTGACCATAGAAAATGGTATATAAGGAGAAGACAACACCCTCTTTAATTCTACCATAAAGCAGTACACCAACACTTCTCCTCTTACAGTACTAAAAAGATTCGTTGATGAGATCCTCACAGAATAAATCCAACAAGATGTCTTTACTAAATCTTCTTTCACTAGTTCTCTTATATCCTGTATACGCGACTGCCTCTGGAGGGTTCGTCGCGTACGGGGATTACAATTGTCAAGAACAGAAGCTCGATGTTTGGAGTGATGGGGTGACGGTCCCGGATAGCACACTTCGCACAGACTATTCACTCAAAGATTGGGATAGCCATGCCGGAGGCCATTATTACGAGAATTTGACGTTCTCTCAGTCGATGAGCACAAACCATACTCTAGATGAGGCCCCGATTCAAGTTGTGTGGTGGAAGCTACAGGAAGCAGACCCGACTTGCGAATATCTTATCATGAAGGATTCACCACGAGGATGGCAGGTCCTCAACAAGTTACCCAGCGACGAGATTCTGAGAGCAGACAGAGAAGGCTGCTACTATTCGGCCCTCAGAGTGAGTCTGTCCCCTACCCCTCTTACCACAATTCCCTTTGCGAAATAAAGACATAGGTGCTGATGTAACGGACGAAAAGCCCGGAGACTCCCTGATCACTAGTTTCTGTTGCGGCCGTGACGATTGCGCCGTCGCGGAAATAGAAAAAAAGTATGAGAAGAGTCCTGGTGATTCCTCAACTGGTGAAGCCCCGAAGTGCTCGGTTGTAAAATCGAGTTCATATTCTTCTACTCCAACCATCGAAAATGGACCACAGATAGGAATTACGAGGCCGCAAGGTTGCGAAGCTGCACCTGCCTGCACACATTCTGTGACCAATAGTCAAACATTCAGCACGGCAGTGGCAAATTATCACACATATACCTGGACTTCCGAGACAGGACTTCAGGTATGCTCATCCTAGTCTCTTAGCACACAGGAAAATTAGCAAACAGGAAAAGAAACATGGTAAATAGCCACTAACGTACGCAGATGGCCTATACTACTGGAGTTAACTTTCTCACGGAGGATACATTAAGTCTGACATTGAGTTATAGCATCTCGCAGGCATTTGCAGAAGAAACGGGAACTACCATAACCGCTGGCAATATTTCAACGTCAGCAGAAGGGTCCAGACAAGTACCAGGAACATTCGCATTCTACTCCTTTACGCCACAGTATGAATGCTGGCAAGCCGACGTTAGTTGTGGCAAAGATAAGGACGGGAATGAAGTGATATTGAAGGGAATCAATTTCTGCCAGCCAATCATGGCAAGTAACGGAGATGCTGCGGGGACTTTCAGGATGGTTTATGTTTCAGATGGCGACTAGGAATCTGAGTAGATGCTGAGATATCCTAGGTTACCAAGGTAGTAGGTATATGTGACGAATGGGATGGGATTGTTGTGAGGATTTTAGGAAGATTGGTAATGGGTCATGTAGGTATTTATGTTGATATTTATTAAAGGAAGCCCCTATCGTCGATATCTTGCCCCTTTCTTCTTGCGAGCCAAACTTTTGCTACCTCGTACGTTCCTAAATAGAGCCCGCTACCCACAGCCGTCCAGACAGCTCGGAGAAGAGCTCCCCTAAACAGGCCAGAGACGCCCCTCTCTGCGATGACTTCGCGCGCTATGGCGAACCCACCTCGAGGGTCAGATCTGCTCGCATCGTGTGGCGAGGCTATCCGATCGTGAGCGCCTTGTTTCACGTCTCGGTCGTTTCCAGCTAGTAGCATCATCCGCGTCTTAACTACGTCCATAGGCGTCGTGATAACGGCGGCAAAGCTGCCCGCCAACCCCGCGCTCGTGCCGGTGATCAGGCCGGTCTCGAATAAACTATCGTTCTCCCTCGCATCGAATCCGGCACCGCCCCGGGACACGCCGGATCGCCGCCCCCAGATTCGCGCGCGCAAGAATTCAAAGATGGGGAATTGGATAGCCGTGAAAGGTAGATTTCTAGCCACGAGGGCTGTGTAGCCGGATAGTAGCTTGGGTCCCGCACCGGCGCCTCCCAATTGTCTAAGTGCTTGCAGCGAAGCTGACCCACGCGAGGCGCCGGAATGTTGTTGTAGCATCTGCGCATTCTGCTTTATCACTTCGGAAGGGGTGAGGACTAGGCATGACGCACACTCTGCAATGGCCGACGCGCCCGAGTGGACGAGGGGTTGCGGGAGGCCTAGTGGCACGCCGTGTCGGCTGATGAAAGACTTCACCGCTTCGTAGGTTGTGAAGAATGTCCCCGCAGCCGGCAGTGTGGCGACTATGACTATCCCAAGGCCTTGGTACAAGCCTTTAAAAAGCTGCCTCGAAGGCAACTTCGTTTTACTGGATGGGTCGGCGAAAGTGCTGATGAAATCTCGACTCTGCTGCCTGGTTTTGAGAGTATCTAGGGGATAGACTATCAAGTCTACGACAAATGCTGCCCCGCCACCGGCCTAAGAGCCACGAAGGGAAGAAAAAAATTAGAATATGACCTCGGCTTCTAGCTGTGCGGCGATTTATGAAAAAGGATTGATTAGGTACGTTTTGGAAATTAGAAAAGAAAAACACTGAAAAGAACTATGATCAAAAATGAGAAATTCTTACCAGCATAACATCGAGATTCGAACTACCGCTCATTTTTAAGCCACCATCCAGCAGCCTGGAATCGTCGGGAAATTTTGTAAAATGAAGCCTTTTGCTTCCTCGTTTTCCGATTTGGACAGGGACCTCGGAGTTGATGAGATTGATAAGATTATGCACGATCCAGGTACTGCATACCTACCTACAGTACGTACAGTGTACACATACATATCATATGGTATGTACCTTAGGTAGGTATGTAGTATGTAGTGGAACCCCTGACAGTCAAGGGGGGTGGGTGTATGGATGTACATTTCGGGGTTCTTACGTCGGGTCGATCTGGAATGACAATACTTTCCTCCAGGGCGACGTTAATTTTTCCCACCCTAATCCCTTGTTTTGAACGGGATATGCGTTCTATTCCCGAAAAATTCTATAATAATACTGTTAACCTTGACTCCCTGAATATGGTTATTGAATGCCTAGGAATTGTCTCACTTTATGACATAATGGACACCTATGGGCAACTTCGGAGTGCATGGATGACTCTATGGCTAGAGTGGGAAAGACTAGGAGAAATAAAGGGATCCAGGCACACCCATATCGCTTCTCGTAGACCGTAGACGGTTGTGCTAATACTAACAGGGCACTAGTTGAAAGAGATTTGATTCAGTATGCATTCTCGGAATCTGAGTAACGCATTAGCTACGACATACATATAGTTAGCTATAGTAGGTACAAGCTAGAAGAACTAGACTCTATCTCGGAATGCTACGCAAAACGCCCGAACGAAATCATGAGAGCGATAACCGTCGTTGTGATATGCACCAATGGTAAGTCTAGGTACCCAGTCAAGTAGAATGGTATGGGTGGCAAACGTGAGCTCTGATTGGACAAATCGAAAACAAGCGCTCTGTAGGTAAGCATCGAATTGGAGATTATTGACAATGATAGCCTAACTAGGATCTATCGGTGAATTAGTCTCATAAAACCAGCACATGAGCCTTGAATTAATGGTTTTGTCTCCTACACCGATTGCGCAGCAATAGATACTAGATATCATGCAGGTACATAATTTTTGCCCTGAAACCCTCGAATGTGTCCTCGCTCTTCGGCGTCTCAACCATCCGTACCGCTGCTTCTAAACGTAGCACACAAAGCGGCGTAATGATGAGTCAAATCTAACACATTTTGCGGTAGGCTTGTCGCTTGAATGATGGATCGAACTTTGACCGCGCCTTCTTCCTCGATCAATGCTCGGACCGTGTGAAGGAGTTCGGGAGAAAACTCAGAGTACCAACGGTACTGCCATGTCACGAGGCGGATGATGGCAGCCACGGTGTCTCGCGTGTTCTTCTGCTTCTCGAAAGCTCGTAAAATGCCAGATAAAGCTTTCGGGCTGAACCGTGCGGCGAGACATGCTCTGTACGCCTCAACTGCTTCGTCATGATGCTGAAGGCGTTCCGCCAGGGTGCCAAGAATCTCCCATTCCTCGGCCGATTTCTTATATTGCATTTGTTGTGCCCTGTATTGTGCCATCTGTGTTCTCCATATCGTGTACACACGCAAGTCCTCATACAACACCATGAATAGACTATCCAACCATCTTTCACACAAGCGTTTGTTATTTAAGCGTGAGAGGTGCTCGTCGGTAGTGGCACTCTGTACATTTATTCAGCGCTCTTCCGGGGAAATGTGAAAGAGAAATACTTACAGTATCGCCATCTGCTTTAACCTCACCAGGGTCGATGGTGTGGGTTGGTTTTTCTACACTGCTAGCATCACCATGTCCATTTGTTAGGGTGGGCATCGTCGAGTCGGCTTCTACCGCACTTTTCTGATTCTCGTTCTCGTCTTCTTCATCGGTATGGTCGCCGTTGGTCGTGGGTTCTGGAGTGCCGCGCAATCCATCAGTGCTTGGGTTCCTCTTTGTCGACGGAGGTTGTGTGACGCTATCGTGTTTCTCGGTCCGATACTCATCCTCCATGACGAAAACGTTACTCCGTATTTTAAGGAGTTGGTCCCAGCCAATCTTTGCTGTCATTTCTGTGAGAATGCCGTAGGCCAACTTGAAGGTACCGCGGTATGACGCAGCACGGAGATTGAGCAAGCTGGGATCTACTTGCTCTGAATAGCGGGATTCAGGCTCGCTGTCAATTTCTTCAAGGCGTGTCTCAGGCAGGGTAGGGAGGTAGACGTCTTTTGGCTCTGGCATGACAGGGGCATCCTTATCCTGGTAAGTGAACATCGGACATGAGTTGAGTATCGTAAGTGCGTTTTCCCAGTCTTCCATAGCAACGTAGACTTGTGCTAATCTTGCCCAAGTGCCGAACTCGCTTGGGGCGGCAATGGTGCTGCGATCAGCACAACCCAAGGCCATCTTGAGCCTCTCCTCCTTTTGCGCAGGGGTCTCGGCTGCCAATGCCTTCTTCAGCAGGAAGTCGGCCTGAGTGTCCAGCATGACATAATCCATGGGCGAGTCCTTAAGAGCTTGGTATAGAATACGTACGCCCTGCACTTCTTCGTTGCCCATAAATAATACCTTGGCAAGGAGAGATGATACTTCGACATTCTGCGTCCTCAGCTTTTCGAAGAGGTTGATGGCCGAAGCAAAACGTCCTGTCGTATGGAAATATCTGAGTAGGCCCGCGGTTAGGTGGTTCGATACGTTGTTTGGAACTTGGACTACAGAATCAGAGCCCAACTGCCACCCTGTGGATAGTTAGCAGAACGACGTTGAGCTCTCGCGTTAGGTGAGTACGCACCTCTGAAGAAGAGACTTTCGGCTGCACTTAGAAAACGATGCTCAGCCTCAGTATTAGTAACAGGGTTAAAACGCCTGACGCCCATGATCTTCCTGATGGTCTCGCCGCTTCCATCGTCGGCATATGAATAAGCACGCAGAACGCTGCAAAGGTACGTTTCGAGCCATAGTTCGTCTGTCGCCTTCCGTTTCTCCCCTCTCTCGTCAACGCAATAAGCCTCGACGGTGCCAGGAATAGTGACATGTACGCGCATATCGAACCTAGAGAAGGCATTGTAACAACAGTATAAACCTTCTACAATCTTGTGGGTAGCAACTTGGCCATGCTCCTTGTATGTGAGGGTGTTGATGTAGGCAGCAAGACTGGCTGACGAAGATGCATCGACGCCAGTAACATGGTGATATACACCTGCCTAGGCACCTGTTGTTTAGCATTGACTTTTTGACGGTGGTTCCGGTTAGTGACGTACCTGTTTCCCAGTATTTCTAAGGTTCTGTTTCAAGAGATGGACTAGGTCGGGCGGGCCAAGTTCGCGCAACGAGGCCAGAGTCTCGGTACGAGCATCGATTGATTCATGTAGAACCTCTTCCGAGATCCTAGTCAAAGATTGTTAGCTAGGAGCTGAACTACATAATATGTACATAGATAGTGTAGGCAGGATAGACAGGATAGGCAGGGTAGGCAGGGTAGGCAGGAGAGGTAAGAGAGGTAGGTGAGATAATTGGGACGAGGTGGATATCGTACTCTGGGACTGCCGGTGGAGGCATCGCCGCGGTAGCACGATCCTATCTGAAGGGGTACCCGGGTAGGCGATCCGTGATATGATTATTGTTGTAGTACGTGGGTGGTGGTGATTTGCTTTTTCGATCCTCAAATCTTCGCGATTGCGACTGTCCTGGCAATTAACAACAGCCGGGTCCAATTCTTGTGAACATAGTATAGACTCTAGAGAGTATGTATAGAATCTATAGAATCTATAGAATCTATAGAACGTATCAGACGATCAAACAAGTAAACGAGTGGATGGCGTCGCGGAGAGAGAGGTTGCAGAAAGGTTGCGCGTGTAAGGAATTAATTGCACACATCCATCTACGCAGTAGTATATACTAAGCTGACGTAGGTACGATCTTGAGTCTCGATGTGGTTTATGAAATTATTATGATTTGGGTGGACGGGGTCTAATAGGTAGAGACGGGCAGACGGGGTAGCTTTGTGTTTGGTTTTGGTTGATATTATCTGGCATCTGAATTCTGGATTGACGAATTTCTGAGATTTGATTTGGCGGGTTGCGGGTTGGGGACGCGCACAGGCCATTAATAATTTCGACTACAATAATATCCTCATCGTTACAGCGGGGCTTTGATGTTTTGCTACATACTATACAACGTATAGAAGCAAATTTCTTCAAGAGGTAAGGCATCCATGGACCATGGACGTGCCTCCCTGGCTTTTCTGAATCCACTAAAACTTCCAAGGTTCCAGGGCAGCAGGGCTCCAGCTGCTTAAACCTTGCATTAATGTCAGGGCGCTATTGCGTGGACCTTCCCCAAGGATTGTATGAGGTAATTGGAGAGTAACCTAACCTTAGTGTTGGCAGTTCCATCAGGCAGCCCCTGCTTTCTTTTCAGCCCTGCAATTCAGTTTAACAGGTACCTACCTACTATGTAGTGGACCTAGGTCCTAATAGTAGGTAGGTATGGTAGCCTGTACTAGGTGTACAATACACTAGGTATTAAGTACATACATACCTACCTAGTAGTATGGAGGCGATTCGCGTCTCCAATAATTTCTACGCGGTAGGGGTAGGTGCGTTCTGTAGACCTGATTATCTCCGACTCAAGACCTAACTTCCAATTAATATTCGAAAACACAACTTGATCTATTATCTTCATCGCTGACGATGACAATTGAAAACCCTTATTCTTTTACTCCGAGAATTCTGCGTCACCATTAATCAATCATTCGTACATCATTGAAATCCACAATCCACAATCCACAATCCACACTGTCCCCTTCCTCTTGATACTGAATTGTCAATCCAGTATGCGATTGGCCCACTCGTAACAATCGTTAAATGTAATGCGAGAGGCGTAAGAGGTATCCGTCGACAAAATGGTATGGCATTCGATTACTAGTGAAATGGTCTCGACTATATTCTAATATTTATAACGTCACTAGCCGGCTTTTTCATCTATCAATGTCGAGCCCGAGGAGAACGTCGACGAGGAAATTGACAATACCCGCGAAATCCAAATCGACGAAGCCTTGAAGCGCTTCCAAACAGCTCTCAAGCTTCATGCGCAAGGTCCCAAGCATTATCAAGATGCCGCTCTAGCATATGAATCTTTATTCGAATCAGATATCTTTCGTTACCTCGAGAGCGCTACCGATTTCGAGCGCGCCGAACGCCAGTCGGACCACCGTTACCTCGGCGTCGATGTCCCCTTCGCTCAGCCCCTTGATGATGCTCAAGGCGACATCGATGGTAGCGGTAGTAGCCTGCCTCAGACCCTTTATCTTTCGTATAAGAACCATGGCCAGTTCTCTTTGGACAATATCAGATATTTAGCTAAGGTGGGAGGCGATGCGAAGGTCGTGCTAGAAGATAGGCAGGTGCTCGCGAGCGCTCAGAGGGCTCTCTACGAGTTTAGTTCGGCCTTGGACTTCGACCCATCTGATGCCGAACTCTGGAGGAGAGCCGCACGCGTTGCCGCATTTCTAAACAGTGCTAGGATTAGTCGATATTGCCTCGAAGCTGCTATCGAGCTTGACGATGACCCGGCCGTCGATGAGGTTGAGCCCCCCTCCCTCGCGGAGGGATTTGCGGGCGAACAGTTGAAGAAGCTATTGACTGTTTTATCCGACGATCTCGCTTTATCGCATCCGATTATGACCCCCTTCCTCAAGAAGTCAATATCAGACCGCCTAATGAAACATCTTGACCCCTTCCCATTCCTTCCGAACCCTACCGACATGCCCGCGCCGCCAAAGCGCTTGGTGGCACCGGACCAGCAGAACCCCCAACGTCTTGTTATCAATGTTCCTGTCGCTTCATGGGCCGATTTGGGCATGTCGCTCGTACACTCGGTCGCCGCCGGGGGCATACCTGGAGAGGCTGTGACGTTGATCCTTCCCGAGATACCGGATATCCAAGATGACATACAGATGCTGGTCGAGAGGCCGAAGCCAGGCCTATCCGACGGAGCCGCTACCGTCCAGTCGGTCCTAGAAAACAAGCCTGCAGTACCATCTAAAGACGATCAGAGCGATTCTATGAAAGAATGCGGCGCAGATAATGGAAACACTGCAGAAGACGCTCGGGCTGAGCGCAGTGTCTCGGTTCTCTCACGAAAGCGATCACAATCTACAGCCGGATTGCCTGATGGAGTTGACGAAGAAGTGGTGGATCAAAAGAGGAGCAAACGAATTCGACGTCGCGAAACCGCTGTGGAGGTTATGGACACGAATACTCAATATGCCACACAATTGCAGCCATTCCAAGCCGCCGATCAGAACTTATTCCAGATGACACGTAATATGATAGAGAATCTAGGCGTTACTGATCGTGATACCTTTGACCGGCTAGCTGAAATTCTCGACTCTTGTGCGTCGTCTACCCGCACCGCTAAACTTGAGCGGCTGGCCATGGTTGATTTGCGCGACTCGCTGATCAAATTTAACGAAGAGAACACAAGGGTGATCTTAAACAAGAAGGAGACGTCGTCTATTGGTATTTCTTCTTTTCTTGAACACTCGAAGCCTGGATCTCAAACCAAACGCGAGACGCCCATTTTTCACGAAACAAGAGGGTTGAAAGCATTTTCCCAAAGAGTTAACGGTAATTGGATATCGATCCAGGACGTTGCTTTCGAGTGGGTAAGCTATTTGTGTGGAACTTATCTTACCAGCAAGTGGTCGGATTCTACGAAAACTGCGGTAGTCCAGGTAATCAGCCACCTGGACGAAGAAATATGGAAGCGAGTCCAGTATGAACTCAAATATCTCACTTCATCCGAAGATCCGGCTGGGATATTGGCTACGATTGACCAAATCATCCAGATGCTGTTCGAGCTACACCTCGACGTCTACGAGCGGATAACAAACCCCAATAGTGCCGTCGACTTCGCTATTCGCGTCGAAACCAAGGGAAGGTTGGGCCGTTGGTTCACCTTTGCTTCACAGATGAGCCGAGACCGTCGAGAGAACGCAGATGCTTCACTGTCCATCCGATTCCTGTGGTCTGCTGTTTTTGCCGTTACGTTGACGGAGGGTGTGTCGAGGGATCATGTTCTTCAATGCTGGAAGAGCCTCCGAGATAGGCTTGTCGAGGAATCAGAAACTGTCGACATACGACTTCCGAATAACGCAATTATGCCGGAAGTCTCCGTTCACGCAGCCGAGAGGGAGATATCTAAGCTCACAACCATGGATTTCTTCCTCGGCCTCTTCCAGAACGACCTTAGTGACCCCGTCTCTATAATTGAGAGCTTAGAACCCGTGCTGAACCCTTCGTCCGTCTATATAAAACCAGCTGCTTCGAGAACACCAGACAGGATGTCTGTAGACGAAGATCCAGAGGCATCGGCACCTAGCCCTACGGGATTGCCAATTTCCCAGACCGCGAATCAGGGCCTACGCGATCTTTGGAAATTCTTGTTGGGGACGAGTACTGATTTAAGATTATTCTTGTGGACGCGGCTGGGAGATGCGTATAATGCCATTGAGTATACCACGAAACAATTCTCATGTCTCCTGAAGAGTATTGAGATGGTTATTGCCGATTTCGAGCACGACTCTTATCTGACCATGCCTGCCGAATCACGCCGCCCTCTTTTCCTCAAGATGTTCAAGTTCTTAGATGAATTGCTGATACAGGCGCTTTCGATGGCTCTCAACGACGCGAAAGCTTTTGATATCATAGACGATGATCATCTTAGAACCAGCATGTCGGCCTTAGTAAAATTATCTTGCATTCTACACGTATGTTGTATGTATGAAGATGAGGTACGTGTTGGCATGAGCCAGCATGTCTCGAGTGGCGCGACTTTCCAAACTTTCTTGACAAAACTTCGAGAGATGCAAGTTAGGAATTGGTCCCTATTGTACACGATGCTCAAGGCTGGCATTGCGCAGAACAAAGCAGGGTTTACTACACCGGATAATGACCTCGCAGATTATCTAGCAGCGATCCACCAAGTCTTGGGCCTGAGGAAATTTTGCAAGTCGTCTAACAAGATCTTCCTCAAAATGATGCGGGTGGAGCTTCTGAAACAGAACCTCATAGACAACTGGGAAGACTATCTCGGCCAAGTTCTCTACGATCTTTACGGCTTAAAACTAGGTGTTGGTCTCAGCGAAGTACAGGACCACGGATGCCCCCCCGAGAAGCTTGAACGACGCAATACAACCGCACTTGTTGAAAGGGTGTCTGTCCTTGCCAACCGTATGCCAATGAAAGATCTGCTTAAGTCGGACCTGAAAACAACAATCGAGCACATGCAACAAGCTATCGGTCAAACCAAATCTAATCAACAATTCATACAGAATCTGCGAATCTTCAATCAAACCTTACAGAAACCCATCCCACCACTCCGCTTATACGAAGCCCTTAAAGGCAATATCTCGATCGACGCGGTTACCGTTAACACCCCAGATAGCGCTTTGGCTAAGCACGGGTGGTTCTTTCTTCTAGGAATGATTGCCTTTACAAAATTCAAGGGCGTGGACCTCAACAGGAGGCAGACACCGGGCGCAACTGACGACCTTCGCATCGGCGCCACGTTCTTACGCCAGCAACTGCAGTTCACGCCTGACCAATGGGACGCATGGTTCAGACTTGCGGAGTGCTTCGACTACGAGCTTGATGAATCCGTGCTGTGGACTGCGGATAAGATGAACAAGGAGAGGGCAGAACTAATTAAGTACCAACGTAGTGCGATCCACTGCTACACTCTCGCACTTTCACAGTCTCGGAATGCGCCTCCCGAAGCGCTTGGGGAATGTGTTGACGACATACACGATCTGTATCATAAATTTGGCATGCGGATGTACGCTTCTAGCCGCGAACCATTTGCGATGGAGCCATTTCACCACTCAGAACATAAAAGGTTTGTTATTCTCGAATCTGGAGTGGAGTCAAAGGATCTTCATTCGCAAATGGAAGATTATAAAGTCTGGAAATACGCGGCCAGGTTGTTCAAGAAAGCTATGGAGGTTAAACCAAAGGAGTGGAAGTAAGTAAACTCTGAATCGACAGCCACGATGACGAATTATCTAATAGCCGTAGGAACCCATACATGGTAGCCAAGTGCATCTGGAAAATGTACCAAAAGCTACCAACCTCTCTCGAACATAGAGACAGGCGAGACCGACCATCAATGCAGACACTTATTGATGCCCTTGAGAGAGCGGTCGAAGTTGTGTCTGCTCTACCAAAGCCACGGCACGTCCAAGACCCTATATTGGAACCCCACTACAAAATCGTGTCGATTTTGCACAAGCTTGTCATGCGAGGAGATATCGCGCCGCAAGAAGCAGCTGATATACTCCAACGTCAGCCATATGCCGTTCGCGATGGGGAGCATGTCGATATCATGGATTTGGAAGATTGGGAACCTTATGTCATAGAGACGCTCACCCATCTACGAGAGAAGGATAGGTCCAATTGGCAACATCGCATTATCATGCGGCACGCTAGAATCCTGTTTGACGAGAATTCCGAAGAGCAGGGCTACGTCCATGCAATGGCTGCTTTCGGCGTGCTTAGGGAGTCAATGCTCACAAAGACGATGGTGATGAACGTATGGAAATGTGACGCGGAGCGGCCGGGTAGACATCACGTATACACCGAGCAATACGTTCGGTTTGTCGTCAAGCTCTTAATTGTCTTGAAAGATAGGACAAATTTTGAAGCTTTACTACGCCGCTTGCGCAAAAAAGGCGCCGACTTCTATCACTTCAGCGATCTTTGGCAGACCTGTTGCATCTCATACCTGCGCCTTATCCGACAAACGTATCAAATCTCACCAGTACTTGAGGATGACTTCAAGGCGATAAGTCTCGAAGAATTCGACATCATTGCCTCCCGAATTAGCGACTGGTCCTCGGACCCAGCCTTGAACCACCCCACGCTCAGTGCGCTACGGGAGATTATCGAGTTAAAGAAGCTTAACGCAGGATTTATGAAAGCTGGCGCCATCGATGATTTGGTGACTGATTGTTATACGGCATTATATAACGAGATAGGAAAGTCCTTGCCAGGTCCACCCATATCTACCCTACTCGCAGAGCGAGAACAGGCACGTCTTCGCGAGGAAGCCCGGCAGTCTGAAAAGATATCAGAGTCTAAGATGCCAAACCCGTTAAGCAGCCTCTTGAATCCACAATCCCACGAGAACTCGGGCGCAGAAGGTGGTGCTGGAGATGTGGCCCCGGCAAACACGGAAGGTGTACAACGACCTCGTAAGACAGGCATTAGAAGAGCGGATATCCTCCGCAAGGCAGAACAGGCAGCCCTACGTGTTCAAGAAGGCCCTAAACCTACTAGCACAAAGTCCCGCGGTTCCGTCTCTAGCGGCAAGACACCTGCTGCGGAGGAAGGGAAGGACGGTGAAGCGAACGACGATCTAGATCTGCCGAGTGAGAACGGGGCAGCAGATGAAGACACGGAAATGAAGGACGAAGAAGTTGAGGGTGATATGAGTTCAGCTCCTGGAAGTGTACATGATTCCGCCGATGATGAGAGCGACCTCAGCGATGCGCCGCCAGAAGACGTCCTAGACGAGGACGAGGCTCAACAGTTGATGTTCCCAAACTTGACCAAACGAAGTATTGACACCGGAGTTGAGGATACCAACAGCGAAGATTCTAATGCCGCCGGAACTTCGGGTGAGGAGGAGGAGGAGGAGGAGGAAGAGGAGGCAGATGAACCTGAGTAGGGTGACCTGGAATTTTGCAATAGCTCGTAAGGCTATCCTAATATTCTGTAACCTATCACTAATTGCATTATTGGCGGCGTACCAGGAAAGACCAAAGCATGTGAGCTAGGAGGCGGGAGGAGTCACGGATAATTATCGCCTCAGGTACCTAAGACATAGGAATAGCATTGGCGCATTCTAGGATTTATCTTATTTTGTTCCACGACCTCTTTTTATTGTTTTTATGATCTCTCCTTATCCTAGAGCCGCCCGCTTAAGTTCAGCACTTCATATAAACAGCTATTGACAAGTTAGTCCCTATTATGTCACGTTATTATCCTGCTCGGGACCGCTTACCGTTAGCAAATAGCGAGTAGTTGTCCGCGTTCAACAGAGCACGTTCCGGGGTTTGCGCTGTGCTCTCGTTATAACCATAAGTGTAATCATTCGTGTGAGGGCTGTAGACGTCCTCGCAATGCGTCATCTCATGTATCGTCGTTGTAACTTGATCTTGATGGTGGCATGCTTGTGGCAGGGGTGGTAATGTGTCGTAGAAGATCGGACACATCACCACGGCGTCGACATCCCACTTAGTATACGCGTTCAGGGGTCCATTAATTTCGCATAGGGAGTAAATATCGTAGCAGTAGCATGACGATATCCCCGATTTTGTCGTCGAGCACTCCTTCGAGACCGCCGTCAGCCGGTCTGCTACGATCTGCCGCGTCTCCGACGAGTTGGTCTTGAAATACTCAACAAAGCGAGTTGAAGACGGGTCTTTAGCATCCTCAGCAGCGGCATGGGCCAGGGCCACGCAGTTCTCGAGGGCTGCAGTACTAGCCGCTAACTGAGTTGCATTACAGCCCTCTTGAACCCTTGTCCGCGCTTCTAGCGGGTTAAAGCTGAGAACCTTAGGTACTGCCGAAGCTGCTTTTGCGTCGACATACAAACTGACGTTGTTCGATTGGAAGCTGAGCGCAGGTCCGGATAATTCCGTAGATCCAGCTGCAGCTACAGGCATTAACCCGCTAGCCATAAACGTATATGTCCCAGACTTGGCGAAATCGTGGATGCTAGCAGCGCTGATATTGGTGCTCACTGACTCGGAAGCCCTCAGAGTGTGAAAATGCTCTACTTCAAGAGCATCATAGTGAATGCTCGCATGTATTCCCTTGAATTTAGCTTCATTTCCTACAAATCCCATCCATTAGTTTCCTACTTGATTTTAGAAAGATACCTCGTTGATATAGGTAGGATGATATACCTAATCCATCCACCGCCAAGACCTTCTGAACAGGTAGGCTCTCGTCTAGAAGGGTGCCGATCTTCAAGAGGTTGAGGTCGGTCGGACTAACATTAGTCAGAGTCGCGACCAGTTCAGCAACTCCGCCCGTCGATGCTGGAGATAGAGTAACTTCTAGTACCAAAGCCTTTTTCCTAGAAAACTGCTTTGAGATGTGGGCATTGATGCCGACGGCAAGACTGGCCGCTACCAGGAGAATCTCTGCGCATTTCATGGTGAAGATCTAGGGCAACACCAATCTATCGCCGAGTCGCTAAAAAAGGAGGCATAGCCTAACCTACGTGTTAGCGATATGTGTTCGCCTTCATATAGACATTGCGATTCTCCTCTTAGTGTTCATTTCTAAGTGGAGCAAAGCTCGTATTCAATAGCTAGGCATATCTGAGCAGCTCGTTGCAACGTTGCTGGGGGGCAGGGGATATTTATACGATGCAAATGTAGACAGCGGTCCATAGGTAAAATAACAAGTATTGGAAATGGTCCAAATACGAGTTTTATTGACTTTATTTTAGCATTCTTCCCGCCGAAGCCGGATAGGCTTATTGGACTGGGCGACCTACCTAACCTACCTCTTATAGATACTAGGGAGATAGTGAGGTCGACCGGATGGAAATTCCATCGACAGAGGCAGAGTTAACAAAGTTACTAGGTAAGGCTACCTACCTATTCACTTAGGTACCTGCTTACCTTTTATATGTACCTCTCAGATACCTAGGTATATGCCTAAAGTTATATATTTACATGCTTGTTTTTTAAGCAATTATTATAGATTTTGTTAGCCCGCCATTTAAGTAGTCACTCCGCCAAGTACTACTAGGTAGGCAATCGAAATAAGGGTTAGGTGATATGGCATATATCTACATGTCCAAAGGTTAGCTGATGTGCTTAATCTGATAGGTATAACTTAGGTTGGCTAGTTCTTTTCACGGGGGGTGCGAGTATTTATTCGAAAATACATTTTACCTATTAGGTCAAGATACCTCCTATGAAATATGAGATTAGGTATAACAATCGCTACTCATTTCCCCAAGTAAAGCGTAATGTTAAAGTCACTATCAAAAGACATCACAAGCCAATGTCAACACACGTCTATTTACCTAATTATTTCTATCAATGCCTCGTCGTCTTTAACACTACTACGGCTTCCCTGGAATAGGCGGGATTGAGGTTCGATTTTGATAAATAGCCCCCATCCCCTAAAACCGTAAATAATTTTCAAGATGGTGGTGAAGTTTAAGAAACATATAAGAGCGGCGGTGAATAACTAGGTGCTAACGGCTGGGTTTATTAGATTAAAGTTCTAGCTTCTGTTGGTTTGCCATTTCACAACGACATTACTTGTTAAAAGGATCTATTTTTTCAAGCAAAACAATATGGTATGATAGTGAGCATGGTATGGAACTGAGGATCACCTTCGTAATAGAATACTTACATACCTAGGTACCTACCTAATACCTAGGCAAGCCAAGAACTTTACAAGAAACCCGCGATATTTAGGTGTATCAATGGATTGATTCATAGAGTCTCATTTCACTTCATTCCTCAATGACTATCTCTTTAGTTTCTGCAATCCATATAAGAAACTACAAACGATGAACATAAGAATAGGTTCATAAAAAGCCTTTTCTTAACACCTACCTCTTAGTATTCATTAATAAAGTGAGTGATCATATTGCAAATTCTATGTAGAAGTTGACTTACATTAATGGATTTAACCTATGCTATTAGTATTATATTAGTATATTAGTATGAAGACATCTACCCTTATGTTCGATGTTAAGTTTTAACACGTCAGTAACTTCGCACATCGCTTTCGTTTATTCCAAATGTAACCGTTTATAGTTATCACCCCCGGCTTGTGATTCTTGTATCTTCGTCGGTTTGACTTAAATGGTAACCTAGGTGGCGGCTTCTAAGCCTAGAGGTTTCATCCCTATGTGCCGATAGAGTGCGGTGGGCTTGAGTGAAAAATCCATTAGCCAACAACACCTGTTAAAGAACGATGAAGTCTGGATGAAGGCATTTTGTAACTGATGCCGCTGGCATGATAATGGCACGACTATGAAGTCGACACCTGACTTTGTCTTCGGTTGACCACAGCAACAAATCTGGAAGGTTGTCAACTACTTGAAGGTATGAACGATATACCTAATACTTATTTCGGAGTGGCGTAAACGCCTGAGTACCTAAGTAAGAACCAAATAGCCTTTACAAATTCCCGTAATTAGAGGATTATAGAACCGAAATCTATTTGCCAACAAAAAACAAGTCAGACGTAACACAGAGCATAAACTACCCAGGTACCTGGGTACTGATTTGATATTCTACATTGAAAGGGGATGATCTTAGCTACCTGCCACGGGTGGAAACCTGCTCATATGTGCTCTAATCTAGGATGCCGTAGAAAAAAAGGCATGTGCTGTGTCAGAGGTCAGCACTATTCACCTAGTAATCAGACGGAGATGCATCCATTATAGGATAAAGTAATGTCATCTTTTTCTTTCAAAAGCACCCGAATCACCATATTTGATTACAGATGGAATGGATTACGAGTGTCAAATCGGGTGGCCCCGCACACAACCTGTATTTCATGTTGGTACGGAGACCCATCTTCCCCTTGCCTGCTGCGTAGATACTAGGTAAACTTCAATCGAGTTAGGTATTTCTGATACTGAAACTACCTATGTATATGTGAAGAGTCCCTACTTAATCCTAAGATACTGGATAGCTATACGGTTCCAGGAGGGTTGGAGCTTTAGTAACACGTCGTTAGTCTTTTTGCATAAGAAGCCTGATATGTCTGCTGCTCTATATTGAGCACGCATAACACTATGGACTATCACCTTCGTTGTCGAGCAATACCCGCGATGGAATACCAGTCTTCCCGATTTAGCCTGATTAGGCTTATCTTCATGGCCATTGAGTTTTCACTCGTTATTGTTACCATGTCGTTGCTATGCTGTGCCTATCCAGAACGATTTAGGAAAACATTATGGGAGATTGGTGGACAGAACGGCTGGAACTCGAATCCACGTTTACGAATTTACTTTTACGCAAACTACCAGCAACCCCCAGAGATACCTTTGGTTTGGACCCAACGGTACGTGCACTTACTTACCACCTAGTCTTCATTCTTGCTGAAGCACGAGCTGTCTTCCCCATCCCTACTTCTGTAGCTTCCGAGGCGTCTCCTAATCCCTCCTTAGTCTGAGCGAATCTAACTTGGCGATATCTGTTCTCGCCACTACCGTATGTTCAGTACGGATAGCGTTAAACTATTTCAATCTCACGCCCGGGTTTTCTCGTCTTTTCAGCGCCATGAACGATATGCTGCTTTCCGGGTTTTGGATGTACAGTGTTACTGCTCAATCATCTAGCGACCTCACCGATCCTGACCATCTAAGTGTGCGACCGTGGTACCTAGAGAAGAGCTGCAGTCTTCTAGACGAGAGCCTTGTTGAAGTTTGTGTTTTGGCCAAAGCCGGTTTCGCTTTGTCAGTTTTATCACTGTAAGTGCCCCCTACCTCCCCATCTGCTCGCCAACAACAATCTTGGTGCTAATTGCAATCACACGGCGCTACAGAATCTTCTTCTTCACACGCTCCGCTATTTCCGTTCTGCGACTAGCATACTGGTGCGGGCAATGTCAAGTGTTTGACGGAGGTATAGAAATGCTACACGATCGAATAGAGAAAGGTGGCGGGTTTGCCGTTTCTACCATCACACTGTTTGACGAATATAGGGACAATGTTACGACGGAGGAGTCGCAAATGAGTGAGGTAGTTTGAAGCCTTCCCCTCCCACTCTAAACGAAGGGCTGACGAGGCGAGGTGAGCCGTTGGACATCTCGTTACTAAGAGCTGAGGTCAGTCTCTACCAATTAACGTAGGTATCCTGCATGACAATATAGTCTAGGTTACATATTAGGTACTCCGAAAACCTACGGGTTCTTGTTAGCACATACTGTATCTTCCTCGACCCTATTTTAGCTCTAGCTAGGTAGAATTTATCTGGCCAGCCAGCCCAGCTTAACTGCTTTGGGTCTTTTGACGATGAGCAATGAGCAAGTTATCACCGCCTTGTAATACCTAAATTTACTCATTGGTAGCTACGGTACTTACTTCATAACCTAGTACGTAGTTTGTGAATCCGTGTAGCCCGGGTGGTAGTGTGTGTAGTGTGCAGAGTGCGTGGCGTGGTACCAACCGGTATTGGTCTCGTCCACGCGTGTCACAACGTGGACGGAGCTACAACGGAGTTATAACCGTCGTTAATATCCCTGCAAAGTTCCGCCGTAGAGGGAGGGTCTTTTGATACGGATACACCCCAACCCCACACATACTCCCCCTTGAATCCTAATGTCATAACTCGAGCGCGAATAGTGAGAGGGTTTTTGGAAGTGTTCGGATTCAGATATGTCCCGGTTGGTGGCTTTCGCGAAGCTGACCATCATGCGACAAGGGGCAACCCAGAACCTGTCATGCAAAGCCTGTTAGTTTCCGTCACTGCTCGCCGCGGGATGGAGACAAGGGTGGAAAGTTGTGTCGTGACATTACATAAATGCCTGCGGCCTACATAATAATCTGACCTGGCTGGCTGTGTTCGTGCCGTAGTATTCATAGGTGTTTCCTCTTGTCGACGTTAATCTAAGGGCCATCGGTATCATACCGCATAGAACACGACAATATGGACATGGAAATGACCGGAACTCCCTGGCTGGACCAGCCGGTGATGCTTCACTCTTCCCGAGCCGACTCGTGTAGCAAGTTCACCGCGGCGCAATGTGCCTATCGCACTTACTATTGGCGCTATTGGTATGTATACCTATGACGATAACTTGGAAATATATATGAATGCGTGATTGCATCTTCTGATCGACAGAGCTAAACTAAACCTTTAGGTACCAAGCCGACCACGTCTTTGCCCTACCGACGATATACTTGTTCGTCGCAATTATTGGCGTATGTTTTATTGGGTTTTCAAGCCAGAGGTTTGCTCCCGCGTCTCTCAGAGAAAAGACGTGGTGGCGGAAGCTGGTAGCTAGCATTCGTTTTCTAGCCTATCGTCGATACGACGTAGCCGCGATCCGGTGGCATGTACCATCTTTGGGCGTCAGCTTTTTGTTGATTATCGGCGCGGTTTTCTTCCTGGGTAGGTTTGAGTTCGGCTTCTCTATAGCATCCGACATTCTACTAACACGGCTGTCAATAGCTATGACGCTTGGCCCGCAGCCATATTACTGGCCGAATACACGGACTCTCAGCTATGGTAGCTCGCCGCCTATTGCAACGCGGTCCGGGTGGATGGCGTTAGCTTGTATGCCGTTCATGGCAATATTACCGACGAAGGCAAACATGATCGCGTCCCTGACCGGCGTTTCTCACGAACGGCTGATCGTCTTCCATAACTGGGTTGGTTGGGCGATGTTCGCCTTAGCCTTAGTTCACACTTTTCCATTCATTGTTTTCCATATCTGGAAAGGAGATATGGTTACTCAGTGGAATACGAGTGGCGTTTATTGGACTGGTGTTGTTGCTATACTTGCGCAGGCTTATCTTCAATTCTTTTCACTCCGTTTCATTCGGTAGGTAAGCTCATTAAGCCGACCATGATTTCCATGATACTGACCGTACCAAAATAGCGATCGGTTCTACGAATTCTTCAAAGCCACACATTACATCGCGGCGATCGTGTTCATTGTGTTCTTCTTCATCCACTGCGACTTCAGGCTTAGTTCCTGGTTGGTTAATTCCTGTCTATTAAACAAAAGCTAGTGATTGACTAACTCCTCATCAGGGATTATTTCATCGCGACTGGAGTTCTCTACACGTTGTCCTTTTTATACCCACAAATCCGAACATATTTCGAATTTGGATTATCCCGCCGTGCTAGCTTTACAATGGTTTCAGATTTAACCTTGAAAGTGACGATTCCCATCGATACCGCATGGCGGCCAGGCCAGCACATGTTTCTTCGTTTTGTTCACATGGGACTACACGCGTTTACCGCCCACCCGTTTACTATATGTAGCTTACCTGCTACGAGAGACGGTGCGGGAAATTCAAAGCTCGTATTTTACGTTAACCCCCGAGGCGGATTGACAGGTCGTCTGGCTCAGAGTGCGGTTAAACAACCAGGCTTCAGCGTACCGGTCCTTCTTGACGGACCGTATGGAGGCGTCCAAGGGAGACCTCTGCACACATATGATCACAACCTTATTGTAGCATGCGGCGCTGGCGCTGGTCTTTCGCTACCTTTTGTGATGGAAAGTTTATTACGTTCAGCTGCGCAAGCTCGGGCCGGGAACAAGAAACTCACCAAGGTCCAGGTAGTCATTGCGACACGGGACATGCAACTTGTCCACTGGTATGAAGAGGCATTATTAGAGTACCTTGAAGAAAACAACCTTGAGATGGTACCCGAAAACCTCGGCATCTCAATATACCAGACAGGCACACAGGATTCTAAACGAGACAGCACATCCAAAGATCCCGAACGATCGCAGGAGAAGCTAAGCAGCGACTCACAGGTTACTAGGCGTCTACCTATCAAAGTATTTTCTGGACGTCCGGATATGAAGACAATTGTGAGGGATGCGACGCTTCAACCAGGACACACAGTTGGCATAGCTGCTTGTGGTCCAGGCTCCGTGCTCAAGATAGTACAGGACGAGGCAGCAGCAGCTCAACTACGTATCGTGAACTCGAACGACGGTGCGCGTGAAGTATATCTGCACTCCGAGGTCTTCTCGTAAGTCGGCCACTCATTTTACCCTTTTTGCGAATCGCAACTAACGGTGACTTTTCTTGTTCTAGGTGGTAATATGAAATTGAAATCTATCATCGTCTGCTAGCGAATATTCGAGGCCATCAGGATGGACTACCTAGGTAGAAATTAGATAGGTAGGTAACTATTGGTGGCAAATGATACCCAAATATCGTAAATCATTCGTGTCTAAGGGTTAGGGTTAGGGATAGGAAAGCCACCCAAATAGCGTAACCAAGTACTTGAACATGTAATTACATAATTTACACAAACAACATTCAGATAAGGAACTAACCTAGGACCTAAGTAGGACCTAGATATACCTTTGTGGCACTGTGGCGTTGGTTGAATACTCTGTGTTTCCCCATCGGATATCCATACAACACGCCCGCAGAAAAACGTTGATAATGTACGATTCACAGTAATTCCAAAAAAGAAATAGCATGTGAAGCAACAAATCAAACAGTATGAACACTCATTAGGATGTTCCGATATCAAAGTCTTTTGGATCTTTTGTAAACATGGCGGCAGGCATAATGATTATTACCTAGGTAATTAGGTACAATACATCCATACCTACTGGCAGACTGGTTGTCTCGTTAATGGCGGCTGCTTGCATGTACTACTACTAAAAACACTACGAGGGTGTGTCCTTAGGAGATCAATACCAGTTATGTCCGGCGATCCCTGCCTAAGTCTAGGGGATTTGAGAGAGTTTGAGCAGATTTATTCCTGCAGTTTCCAGAAATAGTTAGCAAGTCCGCCTAGCGGGAGACCCCGACCAGCCTGACCCAGGAAACTGGAGATCTCATCAGCCTCTAATAATATGAGCTGCCGTGGCCCGTGAGAAAACATGGATGTACGAAGTATCATTTACTACATGTGATTATGTGAAGAGGTTAAGAGCCACCTACCAGGTAGTATTTTCTCAACTAGCTAACATATGTAGGTACTTAGGTATGTATTGCTGCTCAAATTTCGATGTTGCGACTTGAACCTTTCCAATAACAGACCACAGACCCCCGGAGCAGCCAAACAGGTCTTGAATGCAGTCAGCGTCCACCCATCCAACCACACTACACAACCAAGTCGTTCGTCCCAGCCTTTTCTCTCTTTCAAGGATAGCCGGTCATGAGCAAATATTTACAGGTCCTTGCCTAGACTAAAGAGCCTCGTCACTCTTAGATTCCAAATCAATCGTCCGTGATCTGTTGCAAGTCTGCAACACCAACGGTTTGGATCGTCGAAGATAGACGATAGAATAAAACATGCTCATATAACATTTTCGATTCTATAATCTTGCTCGTTATCTGTTGTGTTGTATAAGTACCGTGTTGTATAAGTACCTACGGAGGTATAGCTGACTGTCAACCGATCAAGACTGGCTCTCATCTCACCAAACTGAACACTCTAATACATTATCTACCTAATCCGTTACAACCAATTTATACTTGCTAGGTACCAAGTTCATATCATCAATTCATTCTTCTATCCCGTCTACTTCTACCGGCTCCGTCGGTGCAACTATTCGCCATCAGCCAGACTGTGCCGAGATCATCCTTAGTAATCTTCCATCAACAAACAAGATGGATATGACAATGTCGACCTCCACCGCCATGGCGAGCATGACGATGACAAGCGCGAGCTCTACGGCGACGTCCACCTCGGGAATGGACATGGACATGGACTCATCTTCATCCATGATGACGTCCGCCGATATGGCTATGGTATTTTTTCAAAGCGTCACGACCCCGCTCTATTCGACCACCTGGACTCCACAAGGTCAAGGCTCATACGCTGGTACATGTGTTTTCTTGATCGTGTTGGCCCTGGTGCACCGTGTTTTAATGGCCGGAAGATCCATTATCTTTAATTCGAGTCAAGCGCCTCGGCGCCACCGCAAGGATATCTCTTCAGATTCAGACGATTATCCAGGAAGCAAGAGCGATCTAGAGTCAGTCGGCGATCGTTTCAGGTCGAGTTGGAGTAGCCATCCGTTCAAAGTCGCAACCGAGACCGCTCGCGCCCTTCTGGAGGTCATGATTGGTGGTATTGGATACCTACTGTAAGTCAATTCTGGTATTCTCAGTCTCTGTTCTCCTATCTATTTTCAACTGAGGAGTCTATGCTACTCCTATATTCTGATAAGTTCCTATCTAACAAATCATGTAGAATGCTCGCGGTTATGACGATGAACGTGGGCTATTTTCTATCAGTCCTGGGAGGAATCTTTCTAGGCACTTTCGTTGCTGGCCGATTTGGTGGTAGCGACGATCATCATTAAAGCAACAATATCAAACATCCCTCGATATTTACAAAATACCTATGCATCTTATGGACCTCAAAGGCATGAATCAGAAGGCGTGATAAAGAGCGAGTGGCATGCAGGAAGAGCGGTTTATATTTTACCTTTTTCTCGTGTTGTCTTTTCAAGTGGCGATCCAAGATGACATATCAGTCCGTTTGATGTATCTTGTTATTTGGAGATGATGGAGTGTTAGAGTGTGTTAGGAACCTTTTTTGCAACGGCTTAACCCTGAGCTGGAATGTTTCAATCTGTCTAATACCCCCCGCGTTTTGGCAAAATCGAATTCCGTCATCGTCCGTCTCCTTCCATAATTGTTCTCGAAATACTGCCCCCTCAGGAGCGCCTGTGAATGTGGCACGACTAGTTTTTAATATTACTCCGTGCGCTTGTATTCGCTAGGTAATGTACCTTGTGATATGGGCGAGATCGTAGCGGTAAGATGTAGGTACGTAGAAATAGAAGTTTGTTACGATGAGGTTTCTCAATTCGCAAAATAGCAGCCGTGAGACTCCTTCCCTTTCACCACCGCGGCATCAACGTATGTTGAGACCCCTACTGGCACTGCTCACCCTAGCATCGTTTTATAATGATAGAAGAAGGCAGCTAGGTATGAAAGGGGGTGCGAAACGCTATGACCTCGTGTCTTTGACTAATCCCAGATCGACGAGATTGACGATGACATCCTCAGCATCAATGTAATCATTATAATGCACGAGATTTATCATAAGTAGGTGACCTAGCAGTTTGTTATTAACAGCGTACCGCTCGACAGGGTCCAAGGTCGCGAGATATCGTCTAGGATGGGCAGGACTGGCGCTCCGCCGCCGAGTCCAAAGATCTTAGCGCCACGTGCCGTTTTTGAATTAATTTAACTATGATCAACCTTCTGGTTTCATAGCCCTGGAGGAATCCATATCAAGAGGCCACACCTGAATAGCCACCGCTGGGAATTGACTACGAAATTTCAACGCGACCTGCTCCCCCTTTTCTACAGACCGCAAGGCAATGATCAAGCTCGATAAGCCGAACAATAGAAGCTGCCGAGACGACTCTAATCCAGGACGGCTATTGGAGCCTGACACGAGGGCAATCTTGCCTTGAAAGTTTGCGTTTTCGGGAGGCCATCGAACATGCGCGCAGAATTGAGATTTTAATAGCGACCAGGACTTTTTTGGACGCATACATAGCTAGGTTAATCTGCCTGAAAAAGAATTCATAGTATTCGACGAAATGGTAGTGTTCAGAGAAGTTAAAAGCAGAATATGGCTATCTTACCTCGTGAAATAGGAATCATTGATACTCATAACCAGGTACCTAGTAGAAACTACCACGTCCTTTCCTGTGGATGATGTTAAGGAAGTCATAATACTCCCGGTCGCCGGTTATGTGGATCCATCGGATACATCCCGTCCTCGGCGAACCAGTACGCCAATCCACTTTAGGAGCTCAATCAAGTCTTGGCATCCCGGCCCGGAGTCTCACCTACTTTTAAACGACCTGCGTACCTGCGTACTTCGCCGACGTCGACTCTACCTATGTAAAGCTGATTCCAGCCTAGGAAATCAATCAATTCTTGGCACGATGTACGAGAAAAAATCGACTTCCTGAAATCTATCTAGGCTACCTGTCATCCTACGTTTCTAAGGTATAGATACCTGGCTTCGCTCGATTTGGAATGATTTTGCTGAATTCGCACGCTCTGCCAACATCATAACACAATGCAAACAGGGCATCGACAGCGACCTCTATCAGGTTGTGGTGGTATCTTTTCATTATCGTCTCCTCAATTTGAATATCGAAATAAATAGCATGAATGAGATCATCTTTTACCAGCGTCAATTTCTTGTAGTGGGACGGTATTAAGTTTGGTTATAAATACCTAGGTAGCTTTCAAAGAAACATTGGCTGCTGTTATTTGTGACGCTAAACCAATACCGCAACTACTTATGCTCCAGTCATATAGAATAGGTGATATTTACACGTTCGACCGAGTCGAGAAAGCTTAATTCGAACCTGTTCTGATACGGATTCTTGAGGGCCTGGGATGCAAGACATGGGACGAGAACCATTAAATCGAACCGTTGCCGAATTCTATTCTTTGGGTGGACGTTCAGCTTGGCTCTCCAATGGAACGAATGGCGAAGAACAACCCAAGTGATTTACCATAGATACGTCAATCGTGAAGGACGTCAGGTTGTAGGAGTTTACCTTGCACCGAGATCTACTGGTCCCACGAAATTGATATACGCAGATCGCCACGTATACCTCACTACCATGTTTAGCCCTGATAAAGAGGCATGGTTATTTATTAATTGTTATCCTAGGCGGTGCTAATAGCACGCATTCACTTCGTTAATGAACTGATTAGCCAATCCCACCATTCGCCGTTGTCGCGCCTAAAAGTAACTCCTGTAACCCGCCAGGTGCCGGTAAAGCTAGAGGCGAAAAATGGGGTATTATCCAGAATCCGATATTATTGTAAGATTGCAAATGTAAGACCGACGAAAGTTAAGTTCCATCGTAGCTTGCTCTGACAGCTTATTGTAGTAATGGACGGTAGGTCTCGGAGATAGGGGCGGTGTCGAATCGGGATGAGAGAATATCGCAATAGTGTCAAGCGCCACTTTGTGCGTCATGCAGAGAATAGTAGGGCGTCGCGGCTGACCCTATTTGTTGAAGACCAGCGCATTAACGATATGGCCTTTCTTCCACCCCTGGCTCTCTAAGGAGACGTTCTCTTTCAGAATCTTGCCCATGTAAGCTACACGAACATGTTTTGTCGAAGGTAGCTAATCTCAAGCAGTTAGACTAAAGCTGCTGATGCAGGTAAAGTTAAGAAGGATATTTGGCTCTCAACTTACACGAGATTCTTCGGCTACTCTCTTAGCAAGACTCCTCACGGTCTCCTCGGGGCTTACGCTCACTATCACGTCTGGCAAGTTTTCGCTGAGTCTAGCGCGGACCTTCGTCATGTTCTTTATGTCCGCAACAGCCTTTCCTTTCTCCTCTCTACGGCGTAAAGCTTCCTCCTCATCTATCTCTTCCGTTGTATCCTCGCCCGTCAAGTCATCTTCGCCTTTGCGCCCCACGCCGCTTCCATTATTCGCATCTACTTCTTCGGCCACGTTAACAGGGTCGCACACAATCCATTCCGGCAGCGCATAGTAATTCCCTAGCGCATCGTACACGCCGTTCGATAGATCTCCCGTAGGCAGCGTTACCTCGGCAGCCTTAAGTATACTCTGGGCCGTAGCTAACGCGCTGTTACTCTCGTCGTCGTCTCTGGCATCTTCGCCGCTCGGAGAACTGCCGTCGGCTCCCCACAGAACTTCGAGCGTCACTTTCAAGACTTGCCATACTTCAGGCCTCCCCGTAACCCGGGTGTCGAAGAAGTCCGCTCGCTCGGTGTCCAGCTGAGAGCGTGTCCACGTACGATCGCGCGCAACCCATTCATGGCGTCTAAGCGGCTTATCTATGTGCTGAGATAAAGGAGGGCGATGACCATGTATTCGATGTTGGTGATGGTGGGAATGCGATTGTTGTGGGTGGTGAGACTGGGGATGTTGGTGAGATCGAGAGGCGGCCCGCGAAGCTGGAGCACTGTCATCGGTCGCAGAAGGGTGCAGTTGCGGCGGCGAGTTGATGGCGCGCGCCGAAGGCGATGCGGCACTACCGCCCGGGTAGGGTGCGTTTGGGCCAGCGGACCTCGAGAAGCAGCAGCCCTACGAAGATGAACGTTAGCGAGAAGAGTCTACATGATGAAAGTTATGTTAAGCAAAGTATCGTTTGACGGAAAGCGCTTGATGCGATACCGATAGATCGCCCCTTACGCTTCTTCACAATCTTAACGAGACAGTTTGCCAACGGAAGGTCAAGCTGGCAGATGGGGGATTGGGACATTGCGACACTGCGACACCGCGATACTGCGACACTGCGAAATCAGGAGATTGGTGATAATACCATTGCTTTTCTGCCGCGCTGCGCTTTGATAATGTTGAGCAACTCGAGATAGTGATTGGACACGCCCGAAATAGACAGGATCGTTTCAGCGCATTTTTATACGTTCGTTCCTTGAGGTCTCTTCTATTTTTTCCCGTCTTCTTGTCGTCAAATTTGTCAAATTTGGTATATTTTTGGTTTGCAGACTGTTAATTCGTTGGTGTCTCAACGTCGTGTGGAAGTTGAGAAACGAGGCTTAGCAAAGAATAACCGGGAACGAATCGACAAATCGATAATTGATGGATCGACATCGCCCAGATGTCGTTAGCGAGTTAAGTCTGACGGTTAGCGGGCTGGTTGCTGAATGACAAGGATCATTAGTTGGATTCCATGATAAAATAGTTGGTCCAAGAAACAATGCCAAGCTTCCCCCACTGTCTAGCAACCTGAGGTAGGGATTTTCTAAAGGTTGTCACATGCAATCAGTCAATTGAAAGTTGTGCGATGCCGTCATGGCTCTGCCTTCACCACCGTAATGTTTAGGCTCAAATTGGAGTTTCGAGTTTCTAGTTTTCTTGAAATGCTACCTAGTACGAGGTTATGTGAGGTTATGTGGATTGCACTGCACGTTGCACGTAATCATTTATACACGTATTGTGAGTCTACTAGGTAGGTAGGTACGTACGTACGTACGTACGTAAAGCGCTAGACTGTACCTACACAATGCTCCTTGATCTGATCGTAGGATACGATATCAAAGCTCATCATAATCTTTGGTTGCCGCCCCCAGTTACCAAAGATATCCTCTGCAATCCTCACTGCCACATAAACACTTCGTCATATCCTTCTGTTTTTCTGGATCCAGAGCATCATTCTCCGAATCGCCAACCCCATCCACGTAATCGAATGTCAGCTCCTCGCCTCTTGGTATATCCCTAATTGCGAATAACGCAAGATCATGAAGGTGTTTATCCGCGTGGTCACCTACTCGCGCGAAGATGCGCATATTCGGACTACATGAATGATTGACAAATCTTGTTGGACCCGACATAAACTCGCCATCTACTTCCAGAGGAGGCCCTCGGAGGCGCTCGTCATACGATTCAGGATCTGAGAATTTATCGAGCGCGAAGAGATAGACATCCTTACGCTGTGCGATATGCGATTTGGCGCGTCGGCGGCTGGCCTCGTGTGCTGTGATGACTTCGCCCATGTACTTGTCCACGAACTGTCCTTTCTTTATGTCGACCGTGCTCCGAACACCCCAACCACGATTCCTCGTCCTAAAAACCTGTAGTGGTATCTTGCGACCTCTCTCCACCACCCGGTTAGGACAGTCAGGACCGCACCCGCAACTTTCGTGGCACTCGTAGATGGGGTTACGAGATGCGAGAATTCTTGAACGGAGGTGGCCAGCCTTGGTACCATGTGAATGATACGCGTAAACTCTTTTGCGGGGTTTCTCGCCGTAGGTTCCATCGTCATCCTCATCAGAACTATCGTCTTCAACATCCTGAAGGCAGTTACATGTGCTCCACTGGCAGTCTTCTGAGTCGACGCATTCGCAGCCAGTCAGAAATTCTTCCTTAGTTGGCACCACATCTTTGCCGAGAATTGAATTGTCTACAAATCGAAAATCGGGATCGAGTACAGCATCGTCTTCGGTATTTACAATAGTGACAGGAAAACGAGCGTGCGTAGCGAACGAGCGAATCTGGCAGAAGTGGCACCGCTGCTTCTCGTTTTCACGACCCTAGTGACGAAATAGCTATAGTCAGCATGAGTACATGTTGCGACACGGCAGGCACAGAGGAGCCTTACGGGATTGCCGTGATGATAAAAGTGCGACCGCGTGACTCCGTCCATTTTGTACCTATGCAATCTAAATGTTTCCACTGGGCAGAAGGGAGTCTGTTATCGAAAATCAAGGACCTTGAAGTAACAATCGCGCGTTTCCATGGCCTACATATGTACCTATGACATATGTAGTAATAAATAATAGAAAGATAACGTGAAAGGAAGCTATGACCAGGTGGGGGGTGAAGCTTCAAATGCGAGAAAATGATCCATAGATGAGAACCTTGGAACTTGCGACGCGATTGACGCGTTAATTAATACGGGTACATGTCAGGGGTAAATCCGGGCCCGTGTACCCCACTGAGACTTAAAAACTTGAACATCCATCACAACCTACGATAGGATTGATCACTTAGGTCTTACACCCACGAGAATATCATAGTTTTGGCCATTGTGTCTAAAATAATCAAGAATTATATATAATGCATTTCTAGCTATGGATAATTATGGATCTTTCAACTACGTACTAGGTAGGTACTCCAGGGCTAAAGATACATAAGTACTTCGTACCTACTAGCCTATGTAGTAAATCCCGACTATCTGCTTAGGTAAGCATATCTAACCCCCTTTTCACGAACGATATGGTCATCCATCTTCAAGTCCGTCACATTCTGAATTTGAATCAACATAACTCTACTGATTATCTTTCAGTAATGGTTTCCATTTCGTGTTGCTAAAGTATTACAGCTTGTCCTAGTCAATTAGGTAGCTGTATGTAATGCCTTGATGGTAAAGGACTTGGGTATTTTCTCAAGCCATTTGCAAAGTATTTTGTTCTCATATGTCACAATACATGAATAGATGAATAAGGTGAAATCCCCGAACTAGATATTGAATCTCCAATGTCCGGCTAATTACCGCCTTTCTATCTATAAAACTTCACGGGATCAGTAGCAGACTATTCCAAGTACGGCCGAGATGAGACACTAAGCTCACTTGACTCCTCAATCGCATTATTTAATGCCGCAGTAAGCCCCTTCATCGTAGAATTGCTTCTGAATCTTTGTCGCCATGATTCCGAGATAAATCATGGAAACTCTCAGTCAAGTCGAGCCGTCGACTTACGAATCCAAGTTCTACGAGACATTAGACACATTACCCAAGTCTCTGTCAGATCTCCTTACGACGTACTCTCATATTCCCAAAGAGGCACAGCTTGAGCATGTCGTCAAGCTACGGAACGAGGCATATCACTACTTTCCGTACCCATGTATTGGGACTTTCAGATTTCTCGAATTTGATCTCGCAGCGCATTATGCGTATCAAGAACATGTTTTATCCCCCCTGAAGGCTACATCTCATGACGGCGAAATAGAGCCGTTGTTCCTAGACCTGGGAACCTGTTTCGGTCAAGACCTTCGCAGGCTCGTTTACGACGGCGCCCTTACACGTCGACTGTGGGCTAGCGATATCGAGCCTAGGTTTATCGATCTTGGATTTAAGATGTTCAACGACACGGATAAACTGCCAAAGGATCACTTTCTGTGTCCCGGAAACTTGCTGTCGGATTCGCCCGAGGATAAGCTCCACGTTTTAGATAACAAAGTTACCATATTGCATTTGACGGCTGTATTTCACTTATTCTCTCTCGACAGCCAAAAAGATGTAGCTGATCGCTGCCTGCGGCTCTTGAGGAAGGATACCGGTGGTCCAGTACTAGTATTGGGAGGCCAAGTTGGAAGCCTGGCCCCTGGCCCGTTCCAGCGACAGAACGTTTCCCAAGACTACAGTCACAAATACAGACACAACGAACAGACTTGGAAAGGATTATGGGAAGAGGTACGGGGTAGGAAGGCTTGGAAAGAGAAAATAAGACACTTAGAAGTAAGATCGAAACTGCTGAAAAGAAATAAAGTGAAGGATGCCGAATTTGGCGAAATCACCACCTTTACAGAACCAGATCCAGGGAGCCACAAGGTTTGGCAAATGTACGAAGTTTGGGTCACTTTTTCTTGAGTCTTGACTATGATATTAAGCTAGCATTTGAAATAGGGGGTAGCCAACGTCAATTCAGACCACACGAGTTGTAGGAAGAAAGAATTGAATGCTCCGCACTTAAATATACGTGATTAGACGACAGTCATCTCGATTACACTTGCTGATATACATACCTAGGTACGATTAAATCTTGTCAAGGAATTCCAAGATAGTAGGTATATTCCGGGGTTCTAAAAAAGTGTGACTAATGGCCCTTTAAAGTAAGTACCTACATTAGGTAGGTACCTATATGTCCTCGTCTCGTCACTAGTTACGTACCTAAACATATTACAACATACTCGCCCCTTCGTCAAAGGCAGTTATTTCTCTACTATCTACCTAGGTACTGGGATCTTTATTACCTACATCGGTATATGTAACATTAACCTGGGCCCAGACTTTACAGTTATACTAATCTAGTCTTGTACGAAACTACCCTGATGATACCAACCTTTTGTTAAACCATTACGATTAGGAACTAAACATGTAAACTTAAGTTCATAGTGAAATGTAACTCAACCCTAGGGATAGCCGTTTACTCCAGATGGTTAATAGGAATCTAGAGGTATGCCTTCGTACGTTCCAATGCATACCTATGTGCGAGTCTGCTCACGACGTGAATTTCTAGTGATTTGTAATTGTGGACTAACGCAAGAATTGCGAAAATTCCGAGGCCAGCCTCGTTACGCGCAACGAAGAAATCACATGTAGTCCTATTGGGAGTCTGGGACCCCTTACCGACCTTCGCTCGCCGACCTAGAATTTTTCTATATTTAATCTCCAAGGTCGGCTTCCAATCCTCTAACCCAGGCCTCTTATCCAGACCCTCAAACTTTCACAAACAAGCTTTTATTGACTAGTATCGTCTTGATACTTCACTACGGCCACCCTTGCGACCTCAGAACTATCTGCATTAACTACTGGGCAGAGTGGGAAGCCAATACACGCTGGCCAAAAACAACTCATTCAAGAATTTTACTTCCATAGTCACCACTATGAGGGCGGGTGTTATAGCGTATTGTTTAATCGTCGTTGCCATTACCATGGGCTTCCTGGCGGGCGGACGCTGTTATTTCGCAGTATTTGTCAACAATGAGCTGCGTCCATACTTCAATCAGAGCGGTATGGAGTCAAATTCGAACCACGCCCAGGAGGTACATGCCTTCCTTGCCATTTCGGCGGTGTTACTCTGGTTATTGTGCTTGGCAACGATTTTGAAAGTGTCCATTCAGAACATTCATTTCTACTGCTCCCGGCTTGTTGTCATAGCCGACAGTTTCATTATCGGAGTATTAGCCGCTTTGACGTTGTCGCATGCACTAGATTGGGGGAAATATTTTGATATAGCAGAAGGACTCAACCACCTGGCGAGAAACTGTCAAAGCCTGGTTGGCATGTCTATCGCAAATATGGTTATGATGAGCATTGCTATAAGTATCGCGATATTCAGCTTTGACTACGACTAGGTGTATCAGGTTGAGGTTTTTGGGGTTGGAGGTCGGGTTTATCGGGGCGGGGGTGCGCGTAAGTTATTTGGATTTAGGAAGACCGTGTTGACACTATTTAAGTTTCGTCGAACTGAAGAAATTTGGATAGTATATCTTCTGACCGCTTCTGAACCTTAACATGTAAAAGTCTTGCACATCCATATGGATATTACTACTACAAGTGGCTAAAAGTGGTACTACTATCGTATGAATCGAAAACACTGAGGCTCTAGGGCTTGTTGCAATGGCTCAATGACCTAAGCTAGTCGAATATCCACTAAATTCTAGTGACTTTACCCACTAGATTGTAGTGAGTAAAGCGCTAAAAGGCCTAACCTTAAAAATTAATACAATATCCCGCTGTTGGTTCCAGAAGCACGCACGGTCCAATCAAGGTCTAGTAGCTCATGTGCAAGACTTTTGGTACCTAGTACTACCTATATCTAGTTGGCACTGGAGCTTACCTATCTATTCCATTTAGGCGGGACTTCACTATAATTTTTTTTCCTGCATGGTAAAATCTGCGTCATCTGAAGCGATCTAAAGCCTTTCACCTGCATCTTCACTTTCTAAAATCACAACTTCAGCGTAACTTGCACCATAAGAATATCTTGAAACATATACATCTGGTTTCGCGTTCATATTGATCCCAGCACGATGGCGACCGACGAGAGGAATATGCCTTTTATTAAACATCTTGCATCTAGCGGTTCGTCGCCTTGGTCGCCTTTCTTTTTTTTCACCGAGGTTACAATCGCACAACCGCATAACCGCACAACATGGTATTCATGGCGCTAATCAGACGTGTAACATTTAGATCGCAAAATACGGACGTCTGCACTCGACACTCTCCGCAAATTCTTGACAGCGCCAACTACGGCGCGAAAACTGACAGAGCTCGACTACCTAAAGCTATGGAAAGGCCTTTTCTACAGTGTCTGGATGTGTGATCGCCCTATTCCCCAACAGAATCTATGCGCTGAGCTCGCTGATCTCTTGACTGTCCTACCCACCCCGAACGACGACGAGTGCGTTGTCGTTATTCCCTTCCTCCGCGCCTTTTGGGCCACGCTTTCTCGCGAATGGACCGCCATCGACGTTTTACGCATGGAAAAGTACCTGTTGCTGGTGCGTCGCGTATTTGGTGCTAGCCTTGCCTGGGCTATAGACTCTACGAAGAGCAAGAAGGGTCAGAAGCGGGCTGATATACGCGCCGACCGAATGTTTCGATTATTAGAAGAGTGGCCGCTCGAGAAAACGGGCGATCTGGCTAAAGTGCCTGTCGGCTTACGTTTGCACGTATTGGACATCTGGGTCGACGAGGTAGAAAAACTTGAGCTGCTGGGAGATGTTGGCGACGAAAACTCGGCAGATTCCAACGATTTTTTATCTAGATTGCACCGCGTCGTCGAGGTCCAGTCTAAATCTACCTGTAAACCTGTACGAGAAAGAGCTAAGGAGTCTTTGGCTGACGAAAGATTACCGTGGAACAAGGCTGGTTCCTCAGACGAGGAAATGGCAGAGGATGACCAGGACAACGGGGATGGCCAGGATGGCTGGGGCGGTTTTGATGACTAAATGCGCAGGGGCATATATCTCTAATTATCTGACAGGGTCTGGAGTTTGGGCGTCTACTGAAATGGATATATCCAAGGGTAAAGGAACTTGTTACTGGAGGGGTTCTGACAGTGAAGCACGCTGGAAGGCCTATAGAAGGCTAATATACCCTTAGGTATTCTACATAGTAGGTATAGTACATACTATACATATTTTTACAACAGCACGAGTCTGAGGACTCAAGACCCTACGTCCACTTCTATCTCGGGGTCTCGGGGTATCTCATCACTACACGCCTCCGTCTACCCGAGGAAGAATTTCAAGCTCCGGCTTTCTCCCAGTCCGATGGACCGGCCGCTTCGTATCTTCCGCTTTTCGATAATACGGTACCTAGTCCCTGGTGTATTTCAACTTGGAAAGGCTCAAAAGGGGCGTGTTCCCCATCGATGCTGATGTAGCCATCTTTCTGATTTCGAGGGATAAACCGGTAGGCCGCAACCTTTCGATATGAAACGTGAGGATTGTCGAACAAGCGACCGCTCTCGACCGACGTCAAGAGTTCTAAATACTTAGCTGCGGAGATGTCTCCATCGTTCAAAACAATGTCCATCAACCCGTCGTTAGGGCATGCTGCAGTAAAGAAGTTCGCATCGGGCGCCATCCAGGCCATCTGTCAAGCGTTAGCAGGTGTTTTACGAGTGCGGGATGATATTATAGTTGCCCACATTTCCGCAATAGAAATTTCCTAGCTTATCATATGACGCGGTCTCCCAATCGTCGGGAATTTTGTCGTTGACGGTCCCAAACATCAACGGCGGCAAACCCTCTCCAGTATCCGGATCACTTGACGTTGACTCGCCTGTCGAGGAAGTTTTACTCGGCGCATCGCCTTCTCTTCGCACAGTATGGTCGCCCTCTGTCCGTTCGCGCTTGTAATGTGCCTTGATATCTGCCTTCTCGGGTATCTCTACTTTCATGGAGATGTCGCACGGGTATACCTTCTTGCGGAATATTCTCTGGATTAATCCGACGTTAAAGCGCGCAGCACCGAGCCAGCGCAGGTTTTCCGTGCCCAAGTCACACTCCGCTATAATACCCACGGACTGACTGAGGAAGCTTAGCGTTCGTGTGCTTCCCTGGGTGACGCTCATCAGGTCTATCGGCGTCCTGACACCTTTGACAATCGCGAGCGCTGCGTAGCTTGGCCAATGCGTTCCATTGAGATTGCAACTCATCGCATTTCCGCTACCGCATGGTATATGCGCTACGGCAATCTGGCGTAGGGCCTTGCGCGCATCCTGCCGTTTTCCCAAACCGTTGATGCACTCGTACGGTAGCCCGTCGCCGGAACAAGGGATAACGATATCGTACGCGTCGATGTCGAGGTTCTCGCATATGCCAATGGCTTCTCCGGAAAATTTAGTTCGTGTCACGTCTAGGGACATGCGCGCCGCTTCGAATAGAGGCTTCACTTCGTGTTCCCAAATTTTGTCGGCACCGCCGGGTCCTGCATGCGGATTGACCAAGACCTTGGCGCGCCTGCTGCGCTGCGCGGTCCCATACGCCCTCTTAAAGACGAGATTAATCCACGCATCCAGCATATCTTTGTCAAAATCGCCGAGGGGGTAAGATAATTTAGCGGCGCGAACGTGTTTCTTGGAGACGGGGTTCGCGTAGTCGATGACAAGCAGTCCATTTGAGGTAACTTCTGCCCAGAGCACTTGGTATAGAGGGATCACGATTACGCTAGGGGCATGGCCGAGGGCGAGACCGCATAATTTCCGTCGGTGATGTTTCCCGTGAGATTTGTCTACAGCAACGCAAAGGTATATTAGCTTTAGTGATGTTGCACATTTGTTTCGCTTCGTTGTTTACCATTGACAATCAAGTTTTCGTCCGTTAAAGCAAGAGATACGCCGTGCGGAAATAGTAGGACATTATCCACTACGGTCGATCGAGAGACCGGGACAGAATTGGCCATACGAACCCCGGGGATAGCTTCATCCATTTGCGGAATCAGGTATAGATACCTATAGATACCTATAGATTGGCTGAAGCGAGTGACTTAAGGCTAAAGACAAAAACGGGGAAATAAGAACAATGAATGAGTTAGAAAGAGAAATTGAAGTAGAAAAAAAAAAGAGAAAAGGTCGATACCAACTCGGAATGTTACATGTAGTATCGTAATCGAATATTTTTAAGCACATGTGTAGATCGATGCGTAAATACTTTCAAGGTTCCTCCTTTCCGAGGTAACCTGTACGAACCTGGTAGCTACTGCCTAGTACCTAGCTAGAGCCTGGCAGACGGACTCCGTACTTGCCGGGATACCGGAGTATTTTCCGTGTTGTGATTGGTTGGTTTTGCAGTTCCAAGGTTGCTACAATTTGCAACTACACAGCCTACACTAGCTAGATCCACTAGACCTATAATAAAATCAAACACTTCGAGTTCAAGTTCTACCCACCTGATGATAGTTAATAGAGTTGCTTCAATTAAGATGTGAAAACGTTGTGCTGCCCTGCCTCTTACGTCGTCCCTTGCGTTGCTAGGTCTGCTCGATCACCTATACCACCTATATCTTCGTTTGGCCATTCCTTCTCGCTGCCATGTTCCTTTCCGCCCCAACAATCAAGGCTACATGATGACTCAAAGCGACGACTTCGCCTCTCTTGTCTAGAACTACAATCTCGAGGTCCATCCTTCCGTTGTTGACACTCTTCGCTTGCACACGTGCGAATAAAAACTCGACTCCTTCGGGAGGTAGAACCTTCTTGATGTCTAGGTTAAGAACTACAGTAGGAAACCAAAATGGTGGTGGAGGTTTGTTCCCCTCGTGTTTACGCCATAGGCTGTTGATGATGGAGGGGAAGTGGTCACAAACTAGGCCAACACTCTCGTTCGTGAATCTTTCGCCCGAGTCGAGGCGCAGCCATTCGTCGGCCAGCCCCGGAAGTACCTGGCCATCGCGTGGTAGAAACGTGCGGACTCGGAGAGCGATCTTGCGGAATTTCGGAAACGGTTTGTCTGTCAACTCAACCCAGTGGGGATCCTCACCACCAGCTAGCAGCACAGCAAAATCCGTCGGCGACGGCGGTGGAGATGGGTATAAAGACCATGGGGTCTCTAGGGACACGCCTGTCTCGGTGTTCATGTTGGAATGAGTGAGGTACCCAACGACCTCCTCACGACCGCTTTGCGACAGCGCGACATGAATGGTCGATGTCTGCCGACCGAGCTTGACGTCGCGGACCACTAGAGTTGCGGGGCCTTCTTGAGTTCGTCGCAAAAATTCAATATGGAGCGAGATCGTATGAGGTTGATTCTGCGCCGCAAGCGTGGTGCGGAAATGAGTTGCAGCAACTCTCAGAAAGACTGAAGTCACTACGCCTCCGTGAGGAACTAAGCACGTGAGTTAGATATTGGACCGTACCGACCATACTAGGTATCAGGAGCGCGATTGACATTAATAGGTACGCACCAGAGCCGACACACCAATCCGTACTAAAGTTGCTAGCATAGGTGTGTGAGTCTATAGCAGTGATAGCCGTAGCTTCCGCGAAGGTGGGCGCCATTTCGAAAGAGGGAATCAGTCAGATCATCTCAATACGAGCTAGAGGTACAGGAAGAATGTACATAAACTAATGCCTATATATCCATAAGGGGATACGCAGGCAACGACCAAGCTTCAATTCATCATTGATGGCGGGTGTATGTAAGTGGTATCTAGCTGAGCAGCCCTAATGGTGTCCCTATGCTTCACTTATAGCTGGAAGCTAGTGGTAGATTGTGATTGAGACTGTTACATAAAGTCGACTGTGACCGACTTGGAACATTACAGTTGATAAATGCGTGGAACTTTAAGTGGGTCGCGCGCGCTGCGAACCTCGGTAAAGTTAAAGTAAAGTCTTGCTATTTCAATAGTACCTTAGGTCAATAGTGCCCCACATGAATGGATTTCTGCTTTTTGATTGGTTGAGAGTTCTATCGATAATACATACTTATTAAACCGTGGGTTAGGGTTAGGGTTAGGGTTAGGGTTAGGGTTAGGGTTAGGGTTAGGGTTAGGGTTAGGGTTAGGGTTAGGGTTAGGGTTAGGGTTAGGGTT
>MU386026.1:0-12173 GCA_022497145.1 Rostrohypoxylon terebratum
CTCTGAGGAGGAGAGGAATCAAGGACCTTAGCACCCTTGAGAATTATTATTGAATTGATACCACATCCAAGCCCTACATAGCCCTTGTCACACATAGTCAGGTATTGGAAACCACGCAAAATTCGGTGTTGCTGCTATTGTTATGTAGTAGTTCTAGCATCCCTATATATTTTCATTTGGGTAAGACTCTTGATGATTTCACTTCCTTCTTTCGTGGCACAAGAGGCCTCTGCATTCTCGACTAGTACAGGAATATTCCTGGAGATAATATAGCTTAATTATTTGTAGATTCCTCCGACTGCAAAACCTGACTGATGACAGCCGCTCACAAAAATCAACTCGTTGTGAACGAGGTCGACAGCCTTTTTATCGCTTTGTGTAGGTACCTATATTAAGTTATGAAGAATTCGGTATCTTCGCTCATCTCTTCGAAACACTGTCGTTATTGGAGTTCGACGGCATCACTTCGTTTGCTAATCTTAACTTCGCAATACTAGGCCGACAGACTTACCAGACTTGGTAAGTAAATGCCATTCTATGGTTTTTGGTATTAGCTACGAAGGCAGGTAAGTCTCTTCCTAGTCTCTCCAGTCGCTTTTTTTGCGCCAGTTCGTCTTTACAGCGATACTGAAGGCTTGTGCAAGGCGACCTTTTGCATCATGAAATGTGAGAAACTGCGTTTCTTCCTCAAGGTCCCTGGCTGTGATGTTGCACTTTTTGCGATATCTACTGGTTGCTTCTCCCCAGACGTTTGCAATTTGGCTGATCCGTAGTGTGAAATTCGACCGAGAGCGCAGAAAGGCAAGCAACATTCTCATCACCGTATTTTCGGGGAAGTAAATTCACAAAAAAACCGATTGTCTCGTGAGCGTAGCTGATCACCTGCATTATATTGCAAACTGCGCTGAATGCCTCAAGACCAGACATTTGGACAGCGTAGTAGTCTGACTCAACGCTACACTAAAGTATGTACCTAGCTTCGTCGGAGATACAGTGATAGATATACCTAATGGTTCCTGGAGGTCTTAAAAATGATAGTTTAAGGGTAGGGATAGGTGATAAGGTAAGTTGACTTGACATATTTACTAGACGCAGACTGGATAACTATTTCCATGTCTCTGTTTTACATCGCTTCGCCAATCAGACGAGATGATCCGGGCTTAAAACGTCGGCGTCCAAGAAAAGCCACTCTTGGGCTGCTTTCTATTTTAGCACGACGAGAAGACAAGCATGCATGCCTCTGTATAGACCGAACGAATGGCCATGCTACCGTTGCTGGGTGGTAGGGATCTAGTATCATCAATTCAAACAATACACATCCGTGATGTCGATCCAGCCTTGACCAAACGATGAATGTGACATCCAATAAACGACTCATTGTGTTTGCAAGGAGTACTGGCGCCGTTGAGAATGATTATAAACGGCATCAAGTGATGTCATGCTCGTCAGCGGACATGTAATAAAATCACCTGATTCCTGTCGACTGAGAGTAGCTGGACTGTACCATATCTACGATTTTCTGCCTTTTCATCTAGATTTCTTTCAAGTCATCTATCCAGTGCTACTCATCATCACCCCCAACGTTAGTAGATTGCCCGCCCAGGAATAGAAACGAACGAGACACTGTTAAAATGCTTTGAATTGATATCTAAATTCGAGACACGAATGGGGTGCTCGACCGGGACACCAGGTATGTTATCCATCTATCTTTTTACCCCATACAAGAGAACATAACCGTAACGTCGTCGCGAGATGAGCCCATTTCCGTTTAGCTATCCCCGTTTTTCTCATCCCTCATTAGTACCAATCTGTCGTAATAGCTTCCATCTCTAAATGTGAAGGAATACATGAAAGGTGTCCACTTAAATACCGTATACCTAGGTCCTATGTTGCAGAGGACAGTATTTGAATATTTAGTATGAGCGGAACGCGGCTATGCCTTTGCTATGATCACCGAGACACGCCGTCTCAGCGTCTTGCCTTTCCGCTTCTGGTAGTCGGCCCCTTGACCCCTATCAGTTTCGACGCGATCATGCTACTGATGGTACTTTCCGCAAACCCTTTCATCCCGCTTGACCTCGCGCGGCGGGGATCCTTATCGATGAACGCGTCGATCGCGGCGGCGCCCAAGGCCGCAGTAGCGATCTTAGCACCCTTCTCTCCCGTCCAGCTGCCTGGTTCCTTACGCAGTCGGAAGGCGGTTAGTCCGCCCGCCTCGAGGGCCGCCCGAGCCGCCATCTGCCATCGGTCAGCCGTGGCCGAGTCGGGATACTTGGACGGCTTAGATCTGTAGGTCGAAGAGGTAGACTTGGCATGGCGGCTGCGGTGGCGGGACGGCGAGCGGCTGTACGTATGCGAGGAGCTTGCGCGCGAACGCCGGTGCCGCCGGCCGCGGTCGCGTTCGTAGTCGGAGTCGTCGCTTACGGAAGGCGACCTGCGTCTCCGATGCCGCCGCGTATCGTCGCTATATGCTCTGTGGCGTCGCATAGGTGGGCCTGGGGAGGGGCTAGGAGAGTGTCTGCGGTGGTGGTGACGGTGTCGCGATTTGGAGTCGTGGTGGGAGCTGCGGCGACGATCGCGACTCTGAGAGCGGCTGCGGTCGCCTGACCCTGTTTGTGCGGCGGCGTATAGGGCTGCCGCTTCGCTGAGGAATTTGAGGCCGGATTGGCCGAAAGATTTGGTGCGTTTGACGGCTGGTCGCTCGTTAAATTCTTGTAGCCTGCCCTGGGCCTCTTTCTTGCTGCTGGTCCGACGCGGCGAGTTATGTCGCGAAGCTCTCGATGGCGATCTTCTATCGCTTCTATTGTTTTTGTCCGGTTGGGTATAAGTTCTCTCGTGTCTAGGGCGCCGTGGAGGACTAGTCGTTCTAGAATCCCTCCTGGGCGGGTTTGGTCGCAGGTAAGAGTCCGGATTTGAAGACCGGGGTCGGCGAGACTTGTTAGATACGACGGATGGTTCTTCGGTTCCGACGTATTCGTAATGCGCGTTTCCGATAGGCGAAGTAGAATGGCGGTAGGGGTCGTCAAAGACGTACGGATCGTCGTCGTACCGATCATGACGACCTCTCGATCGAGACGCCATGGTTCGCAAAAAGTTGAGTATCACAGATGGTTGCGCGATTCGAGGCTCGCCAGTGCAGATTCAGTATCTAGTAGATAGATCCTTGCTTGGAGGGAGAAGAGGGTGTAAACTATAAGCGCGAAGCACTGCAGCACGACTTTTAAAGGCGCAAAAGACGCAATCGAGGATACACAGGAGCTATTAGCACGGCCTTGGGAGACCTCTAGAAGGCGACAGGCAGGGACCTATCATGCAAAAAGAAAAAAAAAAGCTGCGCCTCGACGTATGTTATGCAGGCTGTAAGTTGTAACGATTGGAGGCATCCTCTGAAATGTCCCACTATTGCGAGTCTTGCTGTTGGGGATTCGGCGGTGTAGCGAATAGCTGGCGAGAAAAACCGAAGAGGTGATGTCAACGGGGGGTTACGTCCCTCTAATTGTTGCAGGGGGCTAGCGACCTAAATGGGTTGTGATTGGGATGGGAGGCCTACATTACACGCACGCATATTACATCTACCTTAGCTACGGGATCTCTGGGGATCTCTGCTCAGGTGGTAGGCTACTGGCTCACAAATCCTGCATAGACGCTTCTGTATATGTGGCTAGCTGATCTGTTTCAACGCTCGAGACAAACCGTTGCCACTTTGGTCGACGGACGGTGGATGATATACTCCCGCATGATCTCATAGTGTTTCTCTGAACGTGCCAACACAGCAGTTTAGATCATCTCTCGTGGCCATCGAGAGACTCGACTTAAAACAGCGATTGTGGTCTCGCTTAAACTAGCCAGTCTTAAGAAACGGAATCGGAGGTTGAAACCTAGAAAGGAAAATCCGTAGTATTGATATGGACCTCGTAAAATATTGAGGACATAGCTCAGAGTGTGCCTGGAACCTAGATCTCGGGAGGGTCTCCGCCCGCGAGCTGAGTCCTTCTCGGGAGCTTGCGGCGGGCGCCGGCGCTAGTTTCGATCTTTAGTGAGCGACATTTGGAATCGAGGTATTATATAATACCTCGATCCAGCATCTGACGTGACATTTGGAACTAGACAGCTGATAGCTGTCACGACGATGAGATCACACAACGTGGTATAGTATCTCGTGACCGTGATCATGATCATTGCTATAATATGTGACAATAAGAAGCTGGGACTAATACTTGCCTCCAAATTTCGTGCGTCGTAAATGATGGCTGTTGGCTGTTGGCTGTTAGCGATTGGCGGAACATTTTTGATAACAAAAATCGAAAGGAAAGAGGAAGATTTCCTAGATCGATTGGTGGAGACGTGATGGGGCGGGGCTGGCGGGGCTCACACCGAATCAATAGCGCTTATGTAATCCAACCTTCTCTACAGCATAAGCAACTTTTACTCGATATCTATTAGTAATCACTGCGTAATCTGTGCAACTCAAGATTTGATAAGTTCTTACCTAAGGAATTGACATGGTCAAGGCGTCTTGATTACCTAAGTAGTAGGTATGAATTCAATCAGCGCTCAAAAATCTCAACGAACTTTCTAATCTCTATCAACTTTCTTCGGCGTCCGTTCCATTGACGATAGAAGTCTCATTGAACGACCCATGAGTGGTCGCCCGGTTTCCCAATCGTCTTATCATGGCATCCAAGATTCTTCGAGTCTGCTAGAGTCGACTGAGTTGACGGCAGTCGAGTGACGACATTGAGATGGCGTACTCAATGCTGGCGCCATCTACTCTTGCGACCATCCGTCTGCCTACCGAGCACTTATTAGGTATGGTAGAACTTAAGAGAATAGGACATCTGGTCTTTGCATAGCTGAACGTTTTCAATCTCATCGATGTTCCTTCTCTAAGGTTATGATCTGTCCGATTACCACTGCGGAAGCGGAACACATTCCCCCTGACACCTAACCCGGACTGCCCGGATTCAATTATATGATCGCCTTTTCACATCATTAGTCGATATGCTTCCCCAGCTCAAATTTTCGACACCTCACTTACTCTATAATTAGCAATACACAACTCCCCGCAATATACGGTATGATAGAGTTGTGGTGCCAAGTGTGGATGAAAAGCTGATGCACCAGTGCCGGCCCTCCGGTTAATTTGACAGCAGCTCCGTCCTGATTGGTATTCGCTCCTCCATCTAGAACATCGCCTCATGAAATTATGAAATATATGAAATAAGAACTTGAAAACATAGACTAGTCGATCCATTCCAGCAGCAGTTCAATACGGTGTTATCTTGCGATCTCAAGTTGTCAGAAGCCAAAACGGACGTTCGTATTCCACGTCGTGGCTGAGGTCTGACATTTCCAGACTTCGTCCATCGCTGCCATGCTCCATATGCAGGAACAGATCGCTAGAGTTTCATCGAGATGCAACCTTTCATCGCATCATAGCTCCCTGCTTAGCTAACGATGCGGCTAATAGCCTATCCTTGCCTGGTCAGGATAATTTCGACCTTGTGGTGTCTACCCCAGCCTACTCCTTCCAGCGCAGGCCTCGGTGCCAATATGACCAGATGGAGTAACTAATTTGTTTCCGATCGAATGTGCCTTCGAAATACTGACAGCTGCCAAGCTTTGCGAATTCGTATTGCCTACGTCGTCAAGGTGGGCTAGGTGGGTAGTTCGCAGGAAAGGGTTCGAAAAGACGAGTCTCACCACTTCAGAGAGTTGAGATGTCGCATCTGAAATTATATAAAGGGCGCTTCAATTCTAGCTCTTACTCCCATCACCTCATCCCTCCGTAGAATCACGCCAAATTCGATTGTTCTTAAACCAGATATTCACGATGCGCTTCAACGTTGTTGCTTTTCTAGCTCTCGGGACCCTAACAGCCGCCCTCCCCGCCGAGGAGGCTGCCTGTCCTCGCACTAAATGTTTCGACGCCGTTAACGCATGTGGTAAGCTAGACCCGGGGGTAGCTCCGTACCTATCGTTCAAGAAACCAAATTGACCCGTCATCGCATAGGTATCAAATACGGTAGATGCTACGATATGTGTACCCAGCAGATGCCACTGCCCCCACCTTGCCCGGGGGATTCGTCATCTTCGACAATAGTAGTCCCGACGACTACTACGTCGCTCCCCTCCATCACGCCCGTTCCGACCACAACGGCTTCGGCTTCCGCCTGCACTAGCACCGGTACCGCCTGCGTCGACTTCCTCCGAAGCTGTGGATCGCCCCCCACTGCCATTTTGACCTACGGAGGGTAAGTATCGGACATATCAGTCGGACTGACAGAAATTGTCTTGCTAATCTTGCAAAAGATGCTTCCCGGCTTGTGGCCCTACCCCCACGTTCTCACCTCCGCCATGTCCCGAACCAACCACTGCTTAATTCTCTAACTATAATCGGCACAACGCGATTTCGGATACAGCAGAAGGTATTGAAGGGATAAGCAAATAGGAAATTCGGAAACGTACTTGGTATCTACCTTTGGCACGGGAGTTCAACCGGGGCTTCCTCATTTGGTTATGCTGTTAAGTCTCGACATCATCTGCTCCAGGCCACGGAAAACCGCTCTGTACCTAGCTCAAAAAGACAGATCAATAGACCTCAGAAATTTCGTGCATATTGTGTCTATTGTTAGGGGATGGTTTGGGGGCCCCTGCGGAGTGAAGACGTTGTTTGACAAGCATCCATCTAACCTAGATTCATTTCATAACATCCATATATCAAATGACAAACAAAATATGTCAAACAAGAAAACGAAGAATACTCATCCATGAATGCATGAAGGGAGTCGATGTCGGAAGTAGGGAAGAGGGGCGACCACTCATTGGCGTCATCTGGGGACTTCGATCCATCGATCCATCCATCGATCCACCCATCCTGATGCTACCTAAATCCAGGCGGTGTGCATATATATCGGGGAAATCATGCCCGTGGCACATACGACGTAAGAACGTGTTATACTGGATGGCATGGATGCGGATGGCGCGGCCATCGGCCGTAATATGATTCAATTGGTTTCCTTGTATCTTTTCTGAAGTCGCCGCGTTAGCTCAGCTGCTGCGCCGTAGGTCGTTTACGGCGCCAATGGCTTATCCCAGGTAGCCCTACTTGACGCATCTAGGGTATTATCATCCGATCGTAAAGACGATAAGTGCAGTTTTTGCACATCTTACACCAGGTCCCGGGTCATACGGATCGGTTGCGTCTGCTGAATTCTCCCGTAGTTCCCCGCCGCGTGTCTGCCTGCCAGCTTACTAGGCATAGAACCAAGTAGGTCTTGCTTCTGCGCCATACTCTAGAGCGCAAGTAATCTCTCTCAAGTATTGAAATTTAAAAAAAAATTAGAAAACCTAGGCACCTGCTTTGGCCGGTTTTCCCAGAGACCCTCATAGGATATTTGTTCATTTAACTATTTTCTCTGAAACTATGATCTATTTCCCAAACAATACTCTTTACCTTCAAACCCGGTGAGATTAGCAAGTGGAATCTTTCCACTAGGGCTCCATACCGTATATTCTGTGATTTGCGGCAGGTCGGCAGGAGCTTCTTTCTGCAATGCGTCCTCCGGCTTCTCTAAAGCCGCCCACTAGGTTGATGAAAATTAGCTATCATACTCTTCAGCAGGATCAAATACTGTTAAGAGAGCGGATATAAGGGGCTGATAGACAGACTCACAAGCTCCTCATGTCGAGGGTCTTTGTGCTTTTCCGACCACTCGAGCAAGTAGTCGAAATCTACGCAAGTCTTCCGAATATTGAAGTCGGCGTACGGCTTCGCCTGACCTACGCGCCAGTTAAAGGTAAAAGGCTCTAGGTCGGCGTGGCACATCAAGTGCTGCCGCAGCATGTCGACGCAGTGATTGAGGTGGCGCTCGAATATGGCGGGCGGCTCAAACCCGTACTTCGCACCCCAGTAATAGTCGTAGGTGGTGACTAAACTCTTGCGTAGAGCGTTCAGGCAGTGGAGCAGGTGAAAAGCCTCGATTCCCATCATCTTGCTCTTACCAGGTGGAAATCCCCAGGAATCTGGTGCATCGACAGCCAGCTCAGGGTCCTTGCCCGCGCGGACCACGTCCGATGCCGACATAGGATATACTCCGTCTGCCGTAGCGATACGACTCCAAGCGGTGTCGACTTCGGGGCTGGGATCCAGGCGGTAGATGTGCTTTGGGTCTGAGATATTGGGAGCCGGGGAGTGGTCGCTGTACGTTTCTATTAACGGAACTTTCATCATATCGTACAGCGGCGCTATACGTATTGATGCTGGTTAGAACGGTATACCTCTAGGGTTATGGGGTTGGGAAATGGAAGTAGGACAACCCACAGAATGCTGGACGCCATCGTGGAGCATTGCTGCCTCTTCTTTCATACCAGATCGTGCACTGAATAGTGACTACAATGATCGCTACCATACACGCAACTATCAATATGGAGCCCGCGGCATTGCAGCGTACTTGGGGAATCCAGACAGGCCGATCTTTGGTGTGCCTTCGGTCATCGTCGAGAAAGTTGCCGGCCCTTTCCGCTTCAGACAGGCACGGCGCCTCCTCGTCATCGACGGCGGCATACTCCTTAGATACTGGGTGACCAGGCATCACGAATCCCACACCATACGATTCAACTATGTGGTTTACGAGATGAATAGAGTATGTGGGAGTTTCGCGTCCGCTTTAGACGTGAGGCCCCAATTGTGAATTTCTCAGAGTCGCTCTCTAAAATTTGAAAGCAGCTTGAGAAGGATCGGAAGCCCTGAGGGTTCTACGTTGTCCTTGTGACAGAGAAAGCAAATGGAGAGGCGAATAGCAACTCGGCGTGGTATCTAGAGGCTTATTCTTTTATTGTTGGTAGCCGTTGTTGGTAGCCGATGGAGCCTGTGCCATAACACTGCAGATCCCTTCCAAGTATCTGCACTAGGTAATGAGCAGGGAAGCACGACCGTAGTAGACGGCACGCCGTAGCCAGGTTGAAAATCCCGAGAATGCCACACACCGCCCACTTTATATGCGTATGCGTGTTGGATCGAAAAAGCCGCAAGACTTGTAACACGGACGGGCTCGAGGAGGCTACCCACACCGGACTATGCAGTCGAGCTACTCCGGCTGCCACTATGTGCCGCTGGCAAATCAAGCAAAGGAGTCTAGCATTCCTTTATTAGTATAAATACGGGAATGATACGATGTACGTCTGGGAAATATACTTGATGTTAATAGGTACCTACCTAGGTCCTAGGGAACCATCATTGATAGTATCTCGCCTTCTCGGACACACGAGAGATAAACTATCTCATCATTAATTTCTGCAGTCATCTATAACGGGTTGCCAAGATCAGGAGATATGCCGTTTCCGCCAATAGGTAGGGAGTGGGTTGGTTTGCTGTTGATTACGACGAGCCTAGTCATCCCCATGTCCGTGATGTGTCTAGCGGGCCCGGTGTCTAGTCCATCCTTCCCCTCCGATTGGTCCAAAGGCACGAGTGTTCCATCCCATGTAGTTTGATCAAGCATTCCCCGCGGTCAGTATTAGGGATCAAGCACTTCTGTCCCTGTATTGAAAGGTGATTTACCTAGTTTTCTATTGATGATCGCGGGGTCTTCTTACGCATGTACCGGCGCAATCCTGGGAGCCGAAAGCGGAAATGTTAGAATGGTTGGTATATAATTTTCATATCCATCGATGTTGGACCTGTGATACTCGGGTGAGTATAAGAACTAGAACTCTCTCCATTCTTCACCTCTGGATCTTGCCCACATCAGTCTCCATCAATTGCCCCGAGTTTCAATCAAAGATCACATATCAAACATAACTTCTCAAGACCGTTGAGTCCAAATCAAGTACAAAATGAACTTCAAGTCGGTTTTCGTTCTCTTGGCCATCTCAGTCTCGGCTGTCTTTGCCGCTCCGAGTAAGAACTCCTTGCCGTCGTGGATATAACGTCATCACCTTTCTAATGCGTGTTACATCTAGCTCTCAAGGAACGCGAGGACGCCCAGGAGTGGTCTGTAGAGTGTTGTGACGTCGGAGAAGGAAACTAAGATTTTTATATGACAATATAGATAAGGGCCTGGGAGTTTATCTGACGAGGATGGTTGTACCTAGAATACCTATATAGGGTCTAGGTACTTAAGGAGGTTAGTGATGAGAAGATTCACTCATTTGGATAGAGGACTCTCCTTTTTGAATACACCAAGAAACCAACAACGGTTCCTTTTCCCAACGAGAATTTTGAGGTCACGCATCTACGTAACCACATTCAAGTATGCCCGTAGTTTAGTAAACAATCTTGATTTCGGCCAGGTTTGATACGATTCCTAATAGGACAAGAGAGAACTGGGATAAAACTAGTATATATCAATAATTAGGCAAGGTTGAAAGGTGATGGACTTAATCGAGTCAATGTGATAGTTTATCGCAGTGGCCAACCGTGTTTGCGATCTTCCCCAGATAAAATCAATACCACGTCATCGTTTGCTATGTTCGGGTAAGTATCCTACAAGATACTCAAAATTGGGCTCTGCGTGGGACGTGGGACTTGGTAGTTGATGCCCGACAGTTCTAGTATTGTAAAATTTATGCTGTCTTGCGTAAGATTGCCAATCTCAGATAATGGAAACGCCTACTTCTCACTTTGAAAGACACGGCAACCACAAGGACGGTATATACAACTCTTTCTGTTTTCTATACACAGAGATCGACCTATCTACATCAGCGGGTACGCCAGCCCCGACGCGAAGGAGCGCGAAACGCCCAAGATGGAAAAAGTTGAAAGATCCAGCTCCAGACGTTCATACAGATACGCGAACCGTCATTCGTATCCCACCAATCGTAACCATAAAACCAAAACCAACCGAGCGAGAGGAAAGAAAACGAATTGGGGTATATTTACAATTACATGAACAGGACGGCAGCGACCGCGGCGACGAAGCCCATGGAGCCCGAAGCCGCACCGTAAGCCACGGCACCGGCGGTAACGATGGACTGTGTGGCTGATGCCGTGGTAGATATCGCGCCGGTGCCGGTAGGGAAGACGGTAGTCGAGTTCGCTGGGAAGATCGGGGTTGGGGTGCTAGATGTGATGACGACAACCGCCGAGGATGTGCTCGACTGGGAACACACGCACGGCGCCGTGACGGTTACCGTGACGGCGCTACTCGTGGCTGCGCTACTCGTAGCGGCCTCCTTAGCAGTAGTGGAAGCGGTAGTGGGAGTGAATACTGGGTAGGAGCCGTCCTGGGCAGCGACCGAAGTAGCATTGGATGTGGCGGCGGCAGCGGAGGCGGTGCTCGTCGAACTTCCCGAGTCCTTGCACTTGTCGGAAGAGAACTCGGATACCAGGTTCGTCAGGGTATCTACGATTTTACTCGCGACCGACTGCGCGATACCCTGTGCCGCCTCCGGTACCATGGAGACGACGCCGTCCACGAGAGACTTCGCCGCGGTGCCGGCGCTTGAGACTTCGTCGCCCACGGCGGAACAGGCGGCTGCTTTCTCGAACTCGTCCTTCTTATCCACCACGTCCTTGACGAGAGCCTCGGCCGCGGAACCTAGAGGTGTCACAACACTCTGAAGGCCTAGGGCGTCGGTGAGAGAGATGTTGCCGCTGCTGGCGAGCGAAGAGGCACCTGACATAAGCGCTGAGATGAGAGCCTGGGCGTTAGCTTGTACGCCGGTGAGGTCTGACCCGTCGAAGGTCTTGACGGATGCGTCGAGCTTGGTGATGGCGGCCGAGACCTGAGATACTACCGAGGTCACGGTTGCGAGATCCCGCTTGACTTTGGTCGGAGGCTGGTCCGGCACTAGGTCGGCTGATACACCGGCGACGGCGACGGCCAAGGTAAAGAAAGTAGAGGTCTTCATACTGGTGGCGAAGAATGAAGGTATGATATGATATGATATGATATGAAAAGAACGATCACGGATCTCTAAAGAATGGAAGACTTGCAATCAAGTGACCACGAATGAATGGTAGTAAAGTACGATGAAAGAGAACGAACCTAGAAAATGTTACCTGGCCCAAATAGGCTCACGCCGCCCTCAAGGCTACCCATCTTCATATTATATACGGCTTGGGCGAGAAGGGGGCAAGGATGCCAAGGTGGTGTTTGGCATCGAATGCTGAACGGGGGGGGGGGGGGGGGGGGGGGGGGGGGGGGGGGGGGGGGGGGGGGGGGGGGGTC
>MU386026.1:20094-38876 GCA_022497145.1 Rostrohypoxylon terebratum
GCCCCCCCCGCCCCCGCCCCCCCCCCCCCCCCGCCCCCCCCGCCCCACCACCCCCCCCCGCCCCCCCCCCCCCCCCCCCCCCGCCCCCCCCCCCCCCCCCCCCTCTTCGGGAGACTACAATTTTCTTCTCAAAATGATGGTATGTTGCGAGGACCATTTTGAGTATTCATTTTTCAACTACCTCCAACATGTGCTCCAAAATTCTGCGCATCCATGGCAAATCCTCCACCCCAGGTCTCTCCCATCTCCAGATCGTGTCGATCGAGATCTGTAAAATCTTACGCCATTCTCTAGGCACCGGAAGAGGTTCGGTTGAGCTGTTGCGGTAGCGGTGGTTGAACCTCACGGCAGCAAGCAAGGCTAAGGAACATCCAAACGAACGTCGTACAAGGGTCCAAGTACCTTCGTAGCGGAAGTACGCGGCGGCAACTAATTGTATCAAAGCACAGCTGGCTTGGAGATATTGCTGAGCCAGGGGGATCAAAACTTGATGACCAACCGACTTTATACAATCATGGCGTGAGAGAACGCAAGCAAAAAAAGGCCGATGAAGCAATTCGACAATGCATAGGTAATTGACTTGTAGGAGGAAGGATTCCGCACTATCTGCAACTTTGGGCGCAGACGGAGTTTTCGACAGGGGGTGAGGGAATGCGAGCGATAGATAGAGCCATTTACGCCTATAGTTAGGTACGTTAATTAGCAGTTTCTGGACTACGGGTTGATTGCGAGTTAAAGCCTACCAAGTCTCTAATAAATCGCCATATTCTGCGCATTTCTTAATGAGATTCGGCAATTCAGGAATCCACCCCGCCCAACTCTTGCTGTATATGTCGTTCATGATGTGGCTCATGGCTCCACGAAGGAGATCTTCTTCATGATATTTCGTACTACGACATGACCGAGTACTAGGGTTCTCATCCGAGCCGAAGAAATTTAGGGATTCAGGCGTGACGGCATTGATGCCCGTTGCCATCTCCGAGGTAACTTTACGATGGAGTATCTCAAACTCGGCAGCCACGCTAGAAGAACTATACATGAGCTCTGCTCTAAGTTCACTAGACTTGGTTAGGAAAACGTGATCCGTGGGCTGAACTGCGCAGACTCACAATTCCGCTTTAACACACGACCAATACAAGCGCTGTCGAAGTGTTCCGGACCCTCGGTCCTCGTCATTGGCACTGTTTGGTGACGACGCCTCGATGTGGGGCAGGGTTTGAAAACGAACGCAAGCATCTTGGAGCCTGCCCCAAGCAGACTCGGGTCTCATAACATATTGTTCGTAGAGGCCTGCGAGATAGGCATACTGGATTGCCAGGAGAGAGTTCGGAAGTGACTCTAAGCGTTGCCGAGCTGCGTTGAAAAATTCTTCGGCTTCGGCTTCTTTTCTTTCCCAAAGGAAATCTCCGGTGATATCCACGAACAGCCCTCAGCAAAGTTTCGGGCTGTCGCTGCACTATAGGCATGGCTCGAGCTCGCCAGCGCGCACGCAAGTAGCTTAGTCGATACCTCGTTAGACCTCGTCAATAAATAGCTGCCCGGGCTTTACTCACCACGAGACACCCAGGGCCATCCCACCCCGGCTCGTGCTCGTTGGCCTCGCGAGCATACTGTGTAAGCTGAGAAGGGTCGACAACAAGGTTCCTGATATTAATCTCATACGGAAACATTTCGCATAGGTACAATATGCGATTTGGCGTCTGCTTCGGTGCGCGAAAACGACGGGCTTGAATTGCTACAGTTTGCATCTCGTTCGCTTCCAAAGGGAACGACATGGTGTATTCGACATTGATCTCATGTAGGAGAGGCAGATACAATGAGGCTTCGCAAGAAGCGTAAAATGTCGGCCCTCGTTCAACAGGCACTAGATTAAAAATGACGTTCTCGCGTACAATCTGTTCATCCAAGGCGTCGGCGAGAGAAGCGCGCCGTTCACGTCGTTTTCCGTCTAGTCCAAGGCGGGCAATACCTTGAAGCGTGTGTGGGTATAAACACTCCAGTTCATTACGGACGCAGTGGCCGCATGTCGGTATTCTGTTATCGCATTTTCTTCTCTTTTTACGACACGACACACAACTCGGTAGCTCTCTCAAACGTTCGGCCGCTAATTGGCGGCGCAAACGCCGTTGGATTTTTGTGCCTTCAGACACGTGGCAGACGACGCGTGGTAGCATGACAAGACGCGCGAAATGGGTAAGGCGACTACTCTTGCTCACTCAAATCGTCCACGTACGAGGACGTATACGATTGTGACGGTCCCCAATCAGAAGTATAAACGAATTACTTCGGTCAAAGCAGGGAAACGAGGAAGATTATGTTAAAGAAAATGAGGATGACGATTCAGGAGTTTCCTAGAAGGGCGATAGTAATATTATTATACCTAGTAGTTAGGAAAGGACAAGGTGGGAACCGAGCGTATCGTGGCTCGAGCTTCATGGATAAGGAAGCGATTTCCACGCAGGCGAGAACATTTCCCGCCCAGTATATTTATATGAAAAAGAAACTTACCAATGTACTACTAAACAATCAGCAGTGCACAGCATGCCTCAGATAGCGTCAATCGATAAATAATAATATTTCATTTTATACAGGCTCTAGCCTTAGCTCCTTTTGTCTTTCGTCCGTCCGTAACACGAAGCTGTGCGGTGAGATACGTACTATGCGTTATGGCGATACGTCCGGGAATATCGAAGCGATGGTAGCTATGACGGAATACCTGAGCTGAGCGACACGTCGACGCTTCTCCGTAAAGCCGTCCTTACGCGTCTACCTTAGGCGGAGCAGGTTTGCTCGACGGCGACGAGGACGGCGGCGGTACCACACCTCTCTCCCCCTCTCCCTCTCCCTCTCCCCCAGCCTTGGCCTTAGCCTCGGCCTCGGCCTTTAGCCTTTGCCTATACTCGCGCATCCTCTTTGCCCTGGCCGCGCGCTTCGAGTCGAGCGCCTCCTTGCGTCTCGCGATCTTGTCTTCCCTCTCCGCCCTCATCTCGAGAAGGATGGCCCTCGACTTCCTCCTCCTATGTCGCATAGCCACCCTCCTGGATCCTAACTTCCGCTTCTCGGTGCGCACTAGGGTACCCAGTCTCCAGCTCTCCTCAGCGTAGGCGTAGCTGCCGTCCGTGCGCAATTTCAATATGCGCTCGTCTCGCGGGTTCGGCTTGCGGCCGGTGCCTTGTCGCACGACCTGCGTCGGGATACCGGAGGGGGATAGCTCGGGGGTGGGAGGCAGCTCCTGGATCGGCACGGCGACCATGTTGAGTCGGCGCTTGCGCATGGCGTGCTGGGGGTAGGGTAAGGTGTCTGACTTGTTGAAGACGACGCCGATATACTGTCGCTTGGGGTGTTTGGCGGGGTCGCGATAGTACTTGACGTATCCCGTCGCCAGCGCGAAGATGGTGTGGTCCCGACCCATGCCGCAATTTTCGCCCGGGAACCATATCGTGCCGCGCTGCTTGTAGATGATGTTACCGGGGATTACGTAGGTGTCTGGGATAGTTTTATTAGCATTGTATTACGTCTTCCCGCAGTCCGTATTCTATCCTCGGATCTTATCATGTTTTAGTTGAATGGTATGAGGTCGGTGTTATTGGTATTAGGTGTTATGAGGCGCGGATAGCGAAGACGTACCGCCAGTCTTCTTTGCTCCTAGCTTCTTCGGAACGGTGCTGGAATCTCTTAACCTATACGATCCCTGAGACGCATGCGTAGCATTTCTTCGACCCTCCACTGCCACATTGCTAGCACCTATCTTCAACTGCCCTAACGCATCTCGTAATTGCCGTATCGTGTTTGTGGTCGCTGATTTGGATATTCCAGAAGCAGCGGCCGCTATTGGCCGCTGGAATTGGGTGATCCTCATAGCCGTGCGCGTCGTTTTGGGGAGGGAGGGGAGGGTGTCGAATCGATGGCGAGAGGAATAATATTAGAATTTCAACGTTGGATTTGGGAAAGCTTCGGGTCCGCACCCCGTAACCCGCAAAATTTCGGCTTAGTCATCGGAAGTCGGATGCGGGTAAAAGACCCACTGATAACGATAAGAGTTGCAATGTTGCCAGAATTGCGATTTCCTGCGATTTCACCAAATTCAATGCTTCCATTCGAATAAAGTACATACGCCCTCTCTTCATTGTCTCGAGTGATCACGGTTTTCTTGTTGGATGTTAGACTCGCTTATAATAACCACAGCTAGACACACTATTCTATAATCGAGTCCCTAGCGCATTTATATAGGTAGTCACCCAATCCACCAAACGCCATGCTCTCCTCCCTCTCGCGACCGTTTCACATCCTCCTCGCCCTCCTCTCCTTCCTCTCTCTCGCGTCCGCCCAATTCGGCTTCTTCGATCAGATGTTCGGCGGCGGCCAGCAACAGCAGCAGCGCCAGCAACCTCAGAACGGACCCAGCGACCCGTCCATATACCAGAACAACTTCAATCGCCTACACTGCAACAACTACTTGTGTCCGGACACGCTAGGTATTCTTGCCCTGCCTCAACCTAGCAGCTCGGTGGTCTCGATAGACTACGAAGTGAAGTTGGACCGATAGCTAACATGACATAATAGCATGCGTTCACTTCCCGCACCACTGCCCCTGCCCGTGGCCCGCTAACGAGGACAAGTTCGAGATGGGCGAGGGTCACCGGATATGCGTATCCAAGGGGGGTTTCAAGCCCGGCGAGGCTGCGAGGAAAGTTGAACTGGCCAGGAAGGGATTGCTATGAACCGTCGATGCGACATTTGCGATATTTTGAAGCGTTTTCTATCGAGGCAGCAGATTAGCCGAGAAACTATATGTTATGGCTGTAAAGTAGTCGACAGCGAGGCAGAATAGAATCATTGGTGCGGCTGGGACTTGCGCTGTCAACTAAGATCACGGAGCTTGCATAATCAGGAGCGCAGTGTTATCCTTGTACTACTTTGCCTAGTCGAAGCCCGACTCCGTTCATACCATCACGCATAAATGAATGACATCGTATCATTGATTCTCGAGGCGTAACCTCCTGTAGTATCGACAGAGTTTCTATAACTACAATCCGTGATCGACCGCGATATTCATCTTCCCCCCAAACCCGTAGAAGTAACTCGTTCGCCCCTCCGACACCAGACTTATCTAATGCGCCCCTTAGCAACAAGACAATCGAAGAAGAGGTATTCCACCCGGCCATTAACTCCATCCTGCATGCATCCGTATATCGTCATCGTCCTCGTCCTCGTATCCATCTGCATAGTCTGCACAATTTACAAGATTTGCATTGGTTTCGCGCACCCTCTTCCCTATCGGGATCGTTTACGTCGTTTTCCCGAGGGTTGCGTAGAGCGTTTTTTTACTAGTCGCCAGCCTTGACCATGGCACCGTTGATGGTGGGCATCGGTGGTACCTCTTCTTCATCCTCGATCTCGTCGAGGTTCTCGGGATGGCCCAGGAACTTGGCGACGTCCTTCATCTCGTAGTGCTTCTTCCGCAGCTGCTCGAACTTGCGATGCTTCTCCCGCTCCTCGGGGCTCAGGCCGACGTACTCGTTTTCCGCGTCGTGAATTGGGGTGGCGTCCTCGTCGTTAACGTGGACCTTGCTTTGCTTGCGCCCGATTCCGAATTCTCCTTCGGGGACGTCCTCCTCGGGTTCGCCAAGAGACAGCTCGCTAATCTCCTCCCTGCGCGAGTTCTCGCCGTCCAACATCTCGTCGTCTTCGTCGTCCTCCGACGGTTCGTAGTGCCGCGCGTAGGGAGTCTTCGGCTCGGTGATCTTCATGGTGGCCGTCCGCTCCTGTTCCGTGAGGTACAGGTTTGCCTCGTCCCACTTTAGGCGCTGATTGTTATCGAGCACATGGTTGGGATCGTAAGAAGGGGTGCGGGTGGATTGCCGACGCGAGGCTGGGGCGCGGCTTGCGGCGCTCGAAGAACGCCTGTGGCCGGCGTTCGTTTGCGTGTTGATGATGGTAAGCTCCTTCTCCGACAAGTCTTGCTCCTTGATCGGCGACTCGGGAGGGGGCGATTTAGTGTACGAGTTTTTTAAGATACCTACGGAAAGGCAAGTCAATTAGCACGGCGGTCTTCGATAGCGAAAGTGTAGATGCGATATGTCCTGAGAGACGCAGAGTTAGAGGGGGCAAAATATGACGTACCTCTAGGGCGCTTAACCTCATGGCCCGGAGGAATATGCGTCGACTTAGGACTCATCTCTACGGCCGCCATCTCGAATGTTCGCGGGATGTCTCGGCAATCGTCTGAAAGTGGAATCGTCGATTAATCAGAAATTCGATAACGAATTGCGAGAGCGTAAGAGTCCAAGACAACCGGACTCGAGACAATTATGATAAAATAGTACAAATGCGAAATACGGTTGTAAAAACGGTAGGAGATTAATTGTTAGGGGAATACGAGTTGGAGGGCTGGCAAAGATTTGTGGAGGTCGAACAGGTCGAACTGGTCGAGGTTGGGAGTTATCGGAGGAGCGCGGGGAAGACGCTGGGACCGCTAGGACCGCTGGGACCCTGCAGGGAAAATAGTGGACTCTTCTGGCCTTCGGGTTGGTGTACCGTGTGCTTGTGATCTACTATGTAATGGCAAACGACCGGACCGGGTATGCTGATGGTGCCGTAAGACCTTGCTCGAGATGGGAATTTCGACTTGTGGTTGGTAAAGCATATAAAGTATGGACGGAAGTGCAATGTACCGTTGTCTGATGTAAGTACGGCTTTTGTTTTTGATTCTCTCCCCAAGGATTTTTCGGGATGGAAGGCTGGATGTATGTGTGTATGTCGTAATGTGTATACCTAGCAGGTAGGTAAGTAGGTACCTAGTGTGTCGTGTGCACTGTGCAGTGTCGTAGCGTACTATGTATGTATAAGTAGGTTTATATGTGTTGGTGTGGCAGGGTATGGGTATGGTACTTTGCGATCTTGGTAGTGGTGTTGTCAGCTATGTCGTGTATCTATCATGTCTCACTTAGTGGGGAGACCCTGTGATTTGGTGGAGGGGAAAAGGACACAAAGGGCTTGAATTGATCCTATAGAAAAGAGAAAGCTGGTATATAAAAAAAAAAGAGAAGCTGAATGGGGTGACGATGAGGGAGTGTATGTACGTGAGCTGAAAGAGTAAGATGAGATGAGATAATGCGACGATCTTTTTACTCTGAAATGGAGATGTTAGGTTTTGGATTTTGGAGGTCTTTAGAGTGTCGGGTTACAGCATATTACTCTGGTGTCTGGTAAAGAAAAGAGGCTAGAGATAGCCCAACTCTATCGTTACCTACCTGTAGGTATTCACTACTACTACTGTGGTATTGTACAATACAGTTCATGTACCATGTACTTACGGGAGGTACTTACTAGGTAGTTTGTACTAGTAGTAGTACCTTGTGTTCGGTAAAAGTTTGCACCCATGTAGCACAATAGAGCCATGTTCGCAATATGGCCTGAGCTTTTTCAAGGTCCATCGACGTTTCCACAGACGTTTCCCGAAGCACCTCTAAACTGGGTAAACTTGACATCATTTAGCTTCGGTCGGCTCCAAGTGACCTCATGCTACTTTTGACATTTGTTTCCCTCTCGCGGTTTTCCCCGTGTGGGTCGACGTCGCCAACTCGACACCGGGGTTTTAGTCGCATCACATGTCGCATATCTTATTATGCAGGCTGCGACTCTTTGTCAGATATCGTCGACTATAACATAGACTATAACATACATCCAGGGCTACACAAAACACTCCACAGAACATCCCCTATCAAAGATAATTCGGGTTCGATTTCACCGACCCTCGATCTACTATTATGTATGTCATGTATGTCATGGTCGCTGTCACTTATAAGCGTCCGAAAAAACTCCCCATCCATGGATGTTTTTCAATCCTTCCCAATTCATCCTATCTCTACATCTCGATACCTGCTGTTGACGTATACACACACACGGAGTAATGCGCCAATCCGCGAACTGCCTTGCCTCTCTCTATATGCGACAATGGCCCTCCCATTGAGCCGGTAATAATACGGAACTTCTATCTACCATTGAAATTCCTCATTTCCTAATAGGAATTTTACCATCGTTCTTGTGTCCTCATTCCAAGTTTTTTTTTTTTTTTCTTCCTCTACCGCTCTACACGCTCGGAGCTTCCTAGTCTCCCCCTGCCTTTAAAATTTTCAATCAGGCATTGGATATCAGGGCCCAACGGCCCAATGTGTTGATTGTTTATCTTGACGATGCACATAAATTAGCGCACCTGCTCGTCATACAAATTGTACCCCTGAATTGAAGCCGTGTCGTAAGATTGGTATGCGAATCCATGTAGCATGGACGAATGAGCAGGGACGGAAAGCAGGGCGACCACGGTCTACGTGGCGAGTAGGAGTGATGGCTGCAAGCACATGCTTATCCGGAAATTTTTTGAGGCTCGTGAAAAAAGCTCGATGTCAACCCCTCCAGGTTCGCCGGTGGTGTAGCGGCGGTGCGTCGATGGACGCCTGTCGCCTAAGATTGGTAGGTGTTTTTCTTTTTCGCTAACTGGCTGGCCAGCGGTAGTTCAGGGGCACCGTTGCAGTAGGGCATTCGCTCTGAGACGTGACACATCATGATCGAGATTATTCTGTCGACATCGGCCTTAGCATAATCTGTTATCTCGGCTCGTCCGTCGTCGCACCGCATGCAGACATTTTCCAGCGGTTACTGCTTCCAGCGGTGAGATAATCAGGGTCGGCCGAGGTGAGATCGATGCGTGCGGTGTGGTATGCGCTGCTGCGTTCCAGGTGCAACTACAATCTCGATTCCCCGTTCTAGCTCCCCACGGCAGAGAAATATCTGCCTTGTCACCATCTAGATTAGGTATGTGGTGGGCTGGTAATATAATGGTTGGTATTGGACGGTCTGCGTGCTAAATTCGCTCCTACCCCTATTCCACCGTTTGGTACAGGCTATAGAGGGCGACGAGATAGTCGTAGCACGAAATCTCGACTATCTAAGGCGTCGTCCTCCCTTCGGCCGCCTCGTCACACCCAGTCCACATGGCGCTATTGTCGGGATGGCACATCATATTCCTGAGATCTACGTTATTGTGTGTAATCTTGCCCGGTTGTGTTCCGAGAATATGTGACCCGTCCCAGTTGGCAACTATTTCCGGTTAGGAGCGACAGCACCAATGCTGCTAGCACGGCTGGTAAATGTCTCCGCGCAGCTAAATTAGCAGGTGTGTGAAGTCCGGGGTACGTTGTGGGTACGGCTCTACAGATAGGCACTTACTCTTTACGGGTCCCTTAGATGTATCGTACATATTTTCAGGGTCCTTATGCTGTCATTACCATTACTTCACACACATGCCCGCAGATATGGCCATATCGGCACTCGCCGCTGCTGATTCGCCGGAAAGATCACGTCTAGCGAGACAGGGAACAATACCAGCATACGATGCAAGCTGTACGTAGGGTACCCGACCTTTGCGTCGTGAAACTATCGGACATGTTCCCGGCGCCACGACCACTGTAGTGACGTTTATCTCATTACTACTCCGCGATACAGGGTCAATGATATCCGGTATGTAATCATATGTGCCGCGGGATGCTGAAAGGATTGCCCGAAGATGTCTAATTAGCATGATGGTGTTCCCGGCACGCCTCGACAATGTAGGGTGTGCAACCTCGCTACGAATCAGCTTATCGAGGCGACGACAACCTTCATTCTCAGCTGCCCTGGGTCGACGATTCCGCGGCTGTTGGGCAGCGGACAGCAGCAGTCAGACGTGTGCAGATCCCGATGCGGGAGTAGAGACCGTTTATTTTTAGCATCGAATAATATATCAATATGAGCACACGCAATTTTGAGTATGCGAAGCTACCTACTTATTATGCTGCCTACTCCAACCACACTGTTGCGAAACATCGAGCATCGTAACATAGCGATTAGTGAATACGATGAAAATGGCGTGTCCGCCGATAAGCTGTTACCGAGTTTATCCAACCGTGCCATCCGAGGGGTGTGTCGTAAGCATATGCGACCCAACTGTAGCCATCTCTCGATTGTGAAAGTTAGTCATCTTCTACTTCGTCGCCGTTCCTCTTCTTACTCTTGACCTCCCTCTTTTTTGGACGGAGCCACTCCTCCATGCCCAGGGGCCAATAAACCCGGTTATCAGGGCCGCCCATCCCTATTTCCGATTCCGGAATCTCGGGCGGCGGCTCGGGCTCCTCCTCCAACTCCCCGTCTCCGCCATTCTCGTCCGCCTTCTTGCCTTTGCGTTGCTTCTTCTTCGGTACCTTAGGGGGAGGTCTATTGTCGTCCGCCCTCTCGTACGGGATCACGTCGTTGAAGCGCTCCCATCCCGGCAGCCTAAAATTCCGCATCAGATCGAATACCGCTTGCTCCTTGTCCTTCGCTTCGATCATGAGGTCCATGTTGTCGGGGCACGGAGGTAGGGTCATGACCCGAGGTCGGTGTTTCCGCCGCTGCCGAGGAGTGATGGCTTCGGAGCAAGGTTCGCTATAATGCATCTTTTGCGTGATGCATTTCCTATCCCAGGTCGCCTTGATCCGCGGATAGAGGTCCACGATATCCTTGGTTCCTTCGCGAATCATTTCTTTATCGAACATGATGTTGTGGTGGTGGAAATCCAAGACGAGAGGAATGTTCAACTCTTCACAGATCGGAAGCAGGTCGTGCACCGTCCACGACACGTCGTCGTTCTCCAACACGAGCCTCGCCTTGATGCCTGGCGAGAGGCCTGCGTAGTTCTCCCTGAATCGGTCGAGGGTAGCCGCCTTGTCTCCGAACACCCCGCCCATGTGTAGGATCATGACAGCGTCTCTATTGAGCTGCTCAGGCAAGCGCAGAAGCGTAAGCATCTCGTCGTGGTATTCGAGATCGCGAACCGCGTTTCTGACAACCTCCCGTCGAGGCGACCCGAGTTGGGTGAACTGGAAGTAGGTCAGCACGACTCCTCTCATACTTGGCGTTCTCACATACCTGGCCGGGGTGCGTGGTTAGCCGGTGGCCGAGTTCGCCCGCCACTTTGCCAGCGTTACCGAGCGCCTCGGAAGCAAACGGGGCAAGCTTATAGCCGTACTCTTCGTGGCTAGCAAAGGGGAACATCTCCGAACTTAGGCGCATGAACTTGATACCGTATTTGTCGTTCCAGCGTATCATCTTGACGATGTCACGTGCATTTGCGAGACCGAGTGCTTCGACGTATTTCCTACCCCTAGCTATGTCGGCTGGCTGGTCTTTGTCCGGCCGGTTCTTAGTCGGATGCTCGGGCTGAGTCGGATCTCGGAGGGGGTGGCGGTGGTCTAAGATGGAAGAGATTCGGCAGGTTCTCGAACTAAACACCGGGGGATTCGTTTGTCGAAGATATGTGTTGAGGCAAGCCTAGGTCGCGTTAGAAATCGTACATCGTACAGCTGGACGTACCTGATCCTGGCCACGACGACCGGGGCTCGGGAGGCTCACGTAGCCTATCCTCCCTTTCCACGGCAAGGGTAGGTAATCGCTATTGACAGGAGGCGGCCTCGACCCTTCTTGCTTGAAGGCGTTGGCATCGGGCTCTTCTAGATCGCCCGCCTCTCTATCCTCGCAGACCAACTCGTCCGGTTCGGTAGCGTCGGTTCCGTTCTTCGCCGCCGCCGCTATCTTGAGACGCTTCTTCTCAGCTGGGGCCAGTACCAGGTCCGGTTCAGGCTTGGTAAGCCTCGGTATAAAAGCGGCTTCCTCGTCTGTCATGTCGGGGTTCCCTCTTAACGAACTCTTGTCCAACGCCAGTTTTTGACGCTTCACAGCGTCGCGGAAGTTATCCTCCATCTCGCGAAGGCCGTCGATAGCCCCACCCACGTCTTCTACTGCTCCGGGCATCTTTTTTTTCTTGCCCCTGGATTGAGTCGACGCTGGGCGTGAACTTTTCCCGTTAGACAAATAGCCATCGGATTGCGGTACCTCGCTCGGTTTCTTGACAACACGCCCCGATCTCCTCACGGTAGCGCTGGGGGGTTCCGGCTGGGTATCCTGCTGGGGGGCTACGGTTGACCTCTTTCGTTTTGATACCATTGTGGCAGCGCGACGTAGATATGTCCGGGGACTCGCAGGCATATAACTCAAGGCCAGAGCAAAGACGCTGCGGACAGGTCTGGATCCGACCTGGGGGTAGCGAACCAGATGTCGAACGAGGATCAACATACAAATCCGGATGATGGGTAAGATGGTACAGGAAAGTTCTACGAAATTGATTCGACTTCGACTTCGACTTCGGATAGAAGAGCAAGAGACTGGCGAGAGATCATTGGAGAGTGTGTGATGGAAGTGGTGCAGATGCGACCTAGGAATTCACAAATGACAAAAGAGAAAGTCCAGGAATGAGATCATCATCCGTGAAAGAGGATGTCTGTAACCTACTAGGTAGAATTTTATTACCTTTCCCTCAAATACTAGTGACCGCACCTATGGTACCTTAGGGAGTAAGAATGCTCCCTGTCGGAGTTTGGTCACTAGGTCTAGATCTAGTAGTAGAAGGTCGAGGTGAGCGCGTCATGAATCGAGCTTAGCTATGCTTTTAAAAGGAACGATTCCGTTCCAAGGCTTCATCGAGTCGAGATGACAAGCTAGAAATTCTCGGTTGGTGTTACACACGTAGCTTCTAGCCGGGCCATTTCCTACGATGGCAGAAATAGATCCAATCGGATAGAAGTAGGTACGATTTTCTTCTCGATCCTCGATAATGATGTACCTAGTAGTACGTGAGGTCATCTCGAAAGTACGAGGGAATCGATGAAATCCCGATGAAATCATTAAAGGTAGATCAGAATGTGGGACTGGTGTGGATAAGCTACTAGCCTTAAAAGAGTTCCATAGTACGGTTATGTAACAAGGTACATAGTACTTCGTACAACCCGGTGGCTGCGAGAGATCGGATATATCACGTGACTTGGTTATTTCTCCACGGGATATCCGATGCCAATGCCCGCCACATCCGCCATGCCTTGGTGAATAATTGATAATAATTCCAATCTCTCCATTCCATCGCCTTCGTTAGGTACGTTTCGTTCCATTTATCACGATGATTACTGTCGCCTCTAATTTCATCTGATCATCGGCTTCACCTATTGTAATCGGTGGTAGTCATCATTCAACGAAAATTTGTATCATCCATACAGTCAAGTGGAACCCATAAAATCAGAACCCGGAAAATACGTACGGAATATCAAGAGCATCGAAACCGATCGTCACAGAAGCCATCATTGAACGCCCACTCCCCACGATGCCTTGTCCCGATTGATTTTCCGATTGATTTTCCCTAGACGCCTTTGCCGTGATAAATTCCAGTAAAACTTTTGGAGCCTACTAACTCCTGACCTAGTACTCCATGTGATGCTGAACTGCTAGTTACTCCTTGGTCGTATGTGTGTTCAGATGCCGGCAAAACACATACCGCACTTCGTGTTGAATACCCATGAAAGTTGACAAATTACCAGAACCCGAGAATAGGCAAGGGAGGTGGCATCGGGTAGAACTCGACTGCATCTTCATCCTCAGCCTCGTGCTCGGCTCCATGGTAGTAAATTGTTCGGCAGACAGGGCAACGGTACTGCTTTTGCAAAAACCACGTAGTTAGGCAGCGGGCGTGGAAGAGGTGGATGCATCCGTTCAGCTTGAGAACTTCGTCGTTGATGGGCTGCATGGGTCTGTCCGTGCCTTCCACTGTCGTCGCTTCGGTGGTAGCTGTCTGGATTCGCGTCACCCCATCGCCGGCTTCCAAGTCCACTTCACCTGCTACTACCGTCGATGCAGAGTCACGGGCCTCGCTATGGTAGAAGCGGGCGAGACAGATCGAGCTATACCCTAAGTCAGCATCACGAAACAGAAATACCGATAGCAGTAGATGAAGGGGATGGGATCTAACCACTCTCCGTCCTCAGATCCTGCCTGCAAGTCGCGTCGTGATTTCTTTTCGGTCACACGTTCCAGCAGCTCCAGAGCTTCTCTAATAGACTTTGGGGTTCGGTTATTATTCATGGGAACCCATTGATCTAGACGGGGAACATCATAAGAGCAGAAGTGAGCGCAACTATTCAGGGGTCACTGTTAATAAATGTGGCCACGTATAAGGCTTATGGTGGTGTGGTAATAAAGATGGTGACTTACCAGACGGAGCCGATGAGTGCAACGAGGCACCCTGCAAGCACGATCAAGGCGATTTGCCACTGCTCCATCTTGTTAATTGTCTTCGATGTTCAATCTTTGTGTGGCCAGATGGAGATGTGACGGTGATGTCGAGAGATATCAAGCGGGGAAGATCATTTGACCATTCCGCGGTTGAACTGCTTGATGAGTACAAAGCCTACGTGTAACTCTATTAGATACTAAAATTTTTGTTGAGAGGGGGGAAGTGCACAAAAGGGATGCCTTCGCATGAAAGCGAACATCTAATTCTAGACTTACTCTGGTGTTTAGGCGCAGCCCTGGAGCTTTTGATCTACACCACACAGATGTTTCGGGATGTTGGGTGTTGGAAATTGGAATGGATGAGTGACAACCGTCCCTTGCTTGCGTCTGCCGAATTGTGTGTTGCGAGAGATAGGATGAGGAAATAAGTTGGGTGCGGGTATGTGATTTGTAGTTTGGATAATTTTACTACCTACTGGCTACACAGGTAGGTAGTGGACGACGTTGATATCGCAGGTGCTGCATTGGCATAGGTACGACTTCCTAGATTGAAGGCTGTCCGCGACTGTGGGGAGACGCTGGAGGGGCAAGACGACCACCACCTACCTTAGGTAGGCAGCTAGGTACTTTAATAGGTACTACATGCTAAGTTATCTGAATAGGTAGTACCTAGTAGGTATGGAATCACCAAACCAGCTGGAGGCGTCTCTCAAGGACAAGGATGCATCGTTAGAACATTGAAACTCCAAACATAAAAAATGTGATTGCCGCGAGGCCTAAATTTAACATCTAAACTACTAGGTAGAATCTATTCTCTAACCCGCACCTTATTTGCAACCCTGGCCCTTGCATCCATGTATCTTGGACATCGTGCATCCCGTAGACAGTAAATGTGATAGGTCTGTCGGAAAATACCAACTGTGATCGACGCCCCAATCACAACTCGCAAACATGGAATATTGTTTTGGGGGTGAGATATCGATACTGCCTGCAGAGCCTGCACAACCCGCGCCATCTGAACTGATCTTCATGTTGTGCTAGACGCCGGGCAACCAGGTTGGCACATACGTGGCCTCCCGTGGTTCGGAAGAAAAAAAGACAGAAACTAAAATCCTGACTTGCGTTAGATTTTCGGGGGTGGCATGGGCACGACTTTTCACACCTTCGTCTTCATCTCGTCCTTTGTCTCTTCGTGTAAGGCTCGCTCTCGTGATTGGTTCTTGACTTGACTTTGGAGAGCTTCTCTTGCACCAAGTCGATCGCTTCTTGCAATAACGCTTTCTCGCCCCATCGCACGGCCAAGGCCATTTTCTGTCTACCGAAAACCTTTTCGCTGGATAATAAGTCGAAGTCGAAAGCCTGACTTGTCGAGTACTGGGCCAATCTTAACTCGAGCGCGCGATGTAAAGCTGCTAATGCGATCTCGTCTCGCGTGTCTTTGTCGGGGACTGTTGTTGGGCTAAACTTACTGATCGCCTTCAATATCGTGTGGAGCTGTCCCATTAAATCCGCGGGGATCACTTCAAGATGGGCTTCTTCTCGAAGCTGACCTGAAGAATCGGGTTCTCCCGAATCTCGTTCGATGACGAAAGCATCTTCGATCTCCTCCAAGTCGAGCTCGTTGACTGCTTTGCCCCAAGTTGCTTCGTCTACCTTGATGGTGTCTTTTAACACGGATAATATCAAATCCCAGGATATTTCTGTAACGTCATAGCGCGCGTGTCGACTCGTCACATATCCGTAACGTCGTAACAGCTCACCGTTGCCGAGAGGACCATAGTAATTGAGTATCTCCTTGCCGGCTGGGATGGGCCGGAGCGTCGTGACGGACAAGCTGTCTTCGCCGTGATTGACGTGAGCCTGCAGACGGTCAGTGCTTGCTCCGCGAGATGTCAGCACGGGATATACCCACGTTGAATTCGGCGTCGGCATTCAGGATATCTGCCATCGGGACCATGCCCATCATGAGAGTACCTTCCTTGTCCTCGACCCACTCGTCGTCATTCTCCGGGTCACCTTCTTCGTCATCGTTCTCCAGGTCGAAGGCGTAGCTCATTATCGTACTGCCCATCTGGTGGCTGAGGCTTAAGAGCTCCTCTTCGCTAAGTTTTCGGGTCCCCTCCGGATAGAAGACGTCTGCGTGCTCCTCTATCACCGGTAGCACCCTGGTACGAAACATTTCGTCGGCCTCGTCCTTACCGATCTTACCGACTATCGCGCTAGCCTGCAGTTCTCGAAGATCCTGCTCGGACCAATACATCAACGTCTCAAACGTAGCGGGAAGCACGTCGAAGTATGGCTTCCAACGTGACCTGTCACCCTGAAGGTACTCGTAAATCATGATGAGAATGAGCGAGACCCAATTATCGGGAGGGCCGCTGGTCTCGCTCCCGTCCTCATCCGCCTCATTATCCGCATCCTCTAAGCCCGTCGTCTCGAAGACTTGAGGTATGCGCTTAGGGAGATCGGAAGTCTGGGTGTTGATGATTGAAGTCCTCGGAATGTTAAACAGGACGGTGTCCTCGGGGATATCGGCGGTAGCAACTGAGAGAAAGACAACATTGATTAGTAAACAATGTTCGTCAGGTCCATTTTGATGTTGCTGGTGCCGCACCGATTCCTCTGCCGGCTCCGGTCTTGCGGAGATCCTCGATCTTGATATCGGGATGGAAAGTTGCGCCCGGCCAATTCCTGAACCACTCCAGGAACGACGCAGTGTTGGAGTCGAATGTTGGGTCCGACATATTTCGGTATGCGGCTTCAAAAGCCTCCGGTCGGTTTCAGTGGCTACGGCTGCAGGATGTCTTTCTTCAGCGAGGAATTTGATGGCAGAATAAAATTTAATAGGTTAAAAGTTGCTGACAGTCTCGGAGATCATTCGGGTTTATGGATTACTGCCGACCATGGGCACTTACCTACCACAGCGGCAATGTATGGGTTTAACAAACGGTTATTGAACGTAAAAACGAAGATCCTTATAACTATGATTCAATTGAAGGTCAATCATTTACGGTTTAAAAACGATTTATGATTTGCCAACGTAAATTTACTTAGTTTTAATTGGTTTAAAAAGTGAGCCCGGTTAAAAAATTTAAAAAATTTATTATAACCACTTTTAAAATTAAACCTTACGATTTTTTAAAAAGTATTTTTTACTTTAAAAAATTAAATATTTTTAATTATTTTAAATAATTTTAAATTAAAAATATTTGTTACAATCCAACCAGGATCATCGCCAGAATGATTAGTAAAGGACCGGAGAAACTTCGGTTGTGATCTCAATGGATCTGAGATCCAGTGAGAGCGACGGATCTGAGATCCAGTAAGAGCAACGAATCTGAGATCGTATGGGAAATACGATCGATACAGACAAGGGAAGCGGAGGAAAGTTAAGATATAAAGAATGAAGATTTCCTACTGTATTTAGTTTTTAGTTCTCTAGCTTTCAATCTAAGTATTCAGACTGCACTTGAATATAGAGTCCCATGAAATCTCTTTTAAGAACAGAATCGTCAACCCTACAGTATTGTTACCTTAAAACCAAGTACCCCAGGGTACGTATCCGCTTTACGAAGTCAGTTAGACAGAAGTAGTAGACGGGTTCGTAACACTCTCACTACCAAAGAAAACACGATTACACCCAGTTTTTCATATTTCCTTACTAGAACCAGCACCAGAGAACGCCCAAGTTGACACCGAAACAGAATTAATTCCTGACCAAGAATGGGAGGTCGAAGCAGTCCTGGATTCTAAACTGTTTGGAAGTCAGCTCAAATACTTCATTAAATGGAGAGATTACCCACACGAGGAAAATACTTGGGAACCCCTCAAACATGTGAAGCATTTGAAGGATCTGCTTGAGGACTTCCATCGCCAGAACCCTGACCGACCGAAGCCAGGAACGCCTCAGTCGACGGCGACATTGGGCCAAGACCAAAACCAACCCCGAAGAAAGAGGGGGCGGCCACGGAAGCATTAAGCCGTTGTGCTTCCAGTTCCTTTCGCTGTGTCTCTCCCTCCTCGCGCTCAAAACGCTCCCGCTCCTCCTTCTCCTCAGCAGCGTCAAGATCATCACCCTTCTTCAACAGCTCTAAACCACGCTTTTTCAGCAGCTCCTCTTGCCGACGAAGTCGCTGCAATTTGTTAATGTTCTCAGACACCTTGGTCTGGAGACGCAGCAACTCATCCTCCGCATCCCTACGCTCTTGTTCCAGCCGAGAACGGGCCTTCGACACCCTGTCAATAGAATTCATCTCCACCACGTCGCAGCCCTTGCGATGAGAACGGGTACAGTGGTTACAGGAAACGTAACCAGACGCTAAAAAACAATCGTCTTCTCCTCTTTCGGTACAGTTCGAACACAGAAAGACGGGAAGACCGTGGGTCTCGATGTAACGGGCACAACTATCACGCTCCAATCGTTGATTTGGACGAAGAACCGATTTTCGAACCCTGCCAGACATGGTGACTGTCAGCAACAACACGACACAGGAACAACTAGACAAATGGATCCTACCTATTTATCTTTGGGGACAAAGATCCTGAAAGTGGGGTATAATGTCACAAACCAACAACAGGCGACCAAAATATCAACCTGAAGGGTGGAGAACTAAGGACCAATCACGGGTAATTGTCGGCTGATGAGTCGAGAG
>MU386027.1:0-38721 GCA_022497145.1 Rostrohypoxylon terebratum
ACATAGATCACACAGATCAACTTAGATCAGGAAATTCCGTGGTTTATCCGTGATTGGTTCGCGGCGTCTCCACAAAGGGTTTGTTATTCCTTCGAGCTGTAGGTTCGTGACAAATGTTTGGTAGGTAGGTACTCATCGGGCTGTAAATGTTTTGATAATTAGCAGTGTAATCAATTTAACAATCAATGAAAGAAAAGTTGACGTAATGAGTTAAACGTGACCGTGATTCCATGGCGAAAAATGAATAAACCACTTTAAGGTCTTATATAGTATATGGACCTGCTTCAAAAATTCTCATCTTAACCCAGTGAAAATCTTTTGATTTCGGACATCGATAGGTACATACGTTGGGAGCATTCCTCTATGGTGAGTATTCCGAGAGTTTCGTAAACAGATTTATAGGTAGGGTTAAAATGTATCAGTGATGTTAGGCAGCGGGATGTAAGTAGGACCAACAGTGCCTTGACAGAGGGATATTACAAGGGTGTTGATGATGATCCTCATTCTTTGGTACGATTCATAAAGCTCTAGCGCTAAGCTCTAACTACTAAATACAAATCAAAAGATCAAGTTGGGAGCCAAAGGTTTAACTTATTTTTTCACATTTTCTTGTCTCCTACACGAGGGTTAAAGACGAAGTAGGTGCTATGAAAATATCATGTAGCCTTGCGTCCGACCACGGAAACAAGCTCCCCATGATGAACCACTACACCCTTTTCAGTTTCCCCCACAGCCTTTGAAAACAAATCTATCCATGCTTCCCTTGTTATAGGCGCATCCGGCTGCTGTGCCTTGGGCGGAAAGAAAACGTAGAGCTCTTCCCAGACCATCAAGTAATCTTCAGTCCAAGCCTTGAAATCTTGTTTCCGGAGCTTGAGCGAGAGGTGGTGAACGTCTTCAAACCCGAACTCCCCAACGTGACGCCCCAGCTCCCCCAGAAAGTCAAACTTGGTACCCCTCGCATCCCCTGCCGTCTTTAGCAAATGAACGATCGTGTCACATGCAGTAGTGGATATTTCGGGCGTTGGAGGTTGGACAAAATATGTATCCGCACGCGACTCTTCCCATTGCAACCAACCGCCCGGCTTTAATAAGGCGAGAGCAGTAGAGAGTATGGGACCAAGGTCTTGGTTTACGATGATACTCGTCAAGGCTCTAGCATGGACGATATCATACGTGCTTATCAGCTCTTCCGGTAACGGCTTGGCCAGAATATCAAGCTTCTTCAACGTGACTGAAGCTGGCAAGAACGTGGGCGCGGGAAAGTTAACCGGATTAACATCGAAACCGTCTAGTTGGGCGGAAATTCCCTTGTTGGATAACTCGTGATCTAAATCGTTTAGCCAGGCGCCGTTTCCACACCCAAGATCAGCGACTTTAAGTTCCTTGCGGCCTGAGATAGAGGCTTGGATGTTCGGCTCCAAGGCGTGACCGAGGGTGTTTTGGAATAGGAGATGTTGTAAGTGTAAACGTGCCGAGGCTCTGAAGTTCCTGGCGGGAGCAACCCAAAACGTGGTTGCGTCGTAAACTTGGGTTTCCTCAGATATGCTAGCCATGTTTGACAACTCGGAAGTATAAGAACAAGGTTTGTTGGTACTGGAGTGGGAAGGGAAGGGTAAAGATGCAACGCAGAATTTCTATATAGATATTGTTGGGATAGTCAACCGACCGTAAAGTGGTTGAGTATGATAGGTGTATGGCAAAAGTTGATCCTATAATGGAAGTGAAAGAGAAAGATAAAGGAATTTTATACTATATTTCAGCTTATGTCGTTGCCTGGATGTTGAGCCGCAGAGCAGTTTGGATTACCTATACTTAGTAAGTATAGTACATTCCGCGGAAACCGAAAACCCCACCTTCAACAATTGGTCCCTGTCTATAGGGCTGACAGCTTGATTTGATATAATTACGAGCTGTTGGAAGTGGTTTAGTGGTATGGGGTGGATAGGTGGGGAATCATGCACTCTTCGAGAGATCCAACACGTCATCCAAGCTGTCGGTATCGTCTTGCTTATTGTGATACAGAGGATAGTAAAGGGGGGACATTAGGTGCATATTGGGAACGCTATTTATCCAAGGATATCTTTGGATGGGGAAGTAACTCCTAGGTTTCACTTGAGCCCCCGACTTGGACATATTTAGGTAGACATACAGGCCTTGTTGTCACCAGGCGCATCGTGGATTGGCAGCAATATCTTTGGTCACAGATAAGCCAGATGTGCCCATGCTTGTCAATTGGGCTGTGGTTCCATACAGGGGCATAGTTAGTCCATTCACGTCGGTAGGTTTCGGATTAGTCACGAAACTCACGATGTATTGTTGGAGATTATCAGCGACAATTTGGGTTACCCCTGACGCCAACCCATTCTGAAAGATGTATGACGTTTCCCCGTCATGAATTCCGGGAGGAACAGCAAATTGTGGATGAGAATGTGTGGGGATGGTATAACTCACTGTAGTTATCGTCTACTGCTATCTAGAATAGTGATGGATGCACATTGACATTAATCTGTGTAGCCATACGATCCAGCGGTTCGTTTGGGATTGTCGGAAGGTGCGGCATGGCTCGTCGCAACATATCAAGGTAATCTCCCGCAGTTTTGATGCTCGGGTTAGTAAATATGAGTTCTCCAAGCGTGTTATGCGAAACTATGATACTGATATTCTTGTTGTACGAGCCATTTACCAAGAGCTGCCCGGGTAGACCTGGCACAACGGAACTACCGGCCGATGGTCCGTACATTTTGCTCCCATACCGAGCGTGACTGGATATATGCAGAGCATTGGCATCAATGAGTGTCTCACTCGGCCAAGATCGCGATTTCCCCACAGACGAAACATTCGTCATCTGCATTAGAGCGTTGAATGATGCAGTCGGGATCTCGTTCGTTGGTGGGGGTAGGAATGCGGGCAGGAATAAAGTTGGTTGCTAGGAGGCGGGAGCCTCCTGGGCCCCCCTAAAGCTGGTGATATAATGCATGATGGAAACGGCACTAGCCGAAGCTCCCATAACCGTGACGCGATCCTTACCTATCCCCTCCAAAAAGATGGATGTGTTTTTGAACCCATTGGAAAGCAATGCATTGGTCGTATAGTTCAGCGCTCAACGTTCCATCAGCACCAATCTCACCACCGCCTAGCCACCCGAAAACATCGAGTCAATAGTTGCCACGAAAATGAGGCCGGAATGGCGGCCGTTGGTTGCTAGGAGGCCTGCTGGGTTGGAGTTTTCTTTTCCTGTTTTCTCATTAGACGAATATTCACTGCCGTAGACCTGTTGTATATTAATAATTCCAGCTTTGAGTGATAAGATCGACTATAAGCCTTCCCCATGCGAGCACCGGAAGGATTGAGGCGTTCCCGGTAAAAGCTGACTGCAGCGCGATAACATCTAAAGATAGGTAACCTTCGGTTGTCCTAGAATCAAAGCTGACAGAATCAGGAGAACCAGAGAGCAGGCTTGAGGCCAAATCATGACCCAAAAGTCGTCTTGCTAACTAGGCAGCTCTTCGTAAACTCGGAGGCAATAATGGCCTGGTTGCTAGAGGATTGGGGACAGGCGCTGCTAACTGAGTCATCACTAACGACGCACTTCTCTTGGCTTAGAGGCTCTCTGCATATCGGACATTCGAGAAATTATGACAACTACCTGTCTTCTTTTAGGATACTGTAAGTTTAGGGAACAATGAAGTTTATCTTGAAGTAACATTGAGGCTAATCGCTTGATGGCACTCCTGATCAACGGGTCAATATGGTATATTTTACAGTTGAAATGCTTGTCTCATATGTAACCAAGGTCCACAATGGGTAACGATAAATTGGTGCTTCATATATTTTGACTAGGTGTTCCTTCTGCACCAGAACATATCATTAGTAATCAATAGTAGGCTAGAGACCTACACGAGGCCACGACGATTGGGTAACATTTTAAAATGGATAGGTAATAATTCTATGTTAAAGTTGGAAATGATATGATTGGAGGAAGGAATGGCAGGTTCATGATATAGACAACTTTGCGTGACCTTATAACTAAAGGACAGCCCTGAGGAAGACAGGATATCGAATGGAGGGCATTGTGGTTGGGCTCTACTATATAAACTCCAGTCCAGAGATCAGCTCAACTACGAGCTCATGCCAACTAGAGAATCAGCTCAGTTATCTCGCCAATACCTACGATTAGGGGTTGTAAGCTAGGTACCTACCTATGCCACAGTTCCGAGATCTAGTTCAATGCCGAATTTGGTATAGTTTACGACGACCCAAAGATCAAGGGCTACAAATCGCGAATAAGTGGGACACATCTGTGATCGTTCCCTCCACCGCCGACTTAAAGATCCCATTCCGCTTTGATGGAAAATTCTTTAAGTTTGTATGTTATTATCTTGAATTTTATAGATTAAATGTATTGCTGTGGTTTAAATGATGAATAGGGCCGAACTTAATATTCATGCTGCCTTAGGTCTTGCCGTCTATCGTCTAGGGGATTAGTTGGGTTGTTTCAGTCTGTATCGTGTATCCCATGAATAGTAGTGAGCCTCGGTCAAGAATGCTTTGACCTAGCGTGAAAGTTCTAATCGAGTGGTGGCGCTGTCATGCTGAGCGAAATTAATTGTGTTTCCATGGTTGAGCTATTTTCACCTTCACCTTCATTTTCATCTTCGACTTCACTTCTCATCTGTTTAAAAATCCATTCGAACAGATCTGGGTATTTCTCCCCAACTTGCTGATAGACGGCCTGCACAGTCCTTTCAGGCCAACCTTGAACCCACCAGATGTGCTTGATATACCTTAAAGTGATCACCCAATGAGCTAGAAGAACGAGGCTCAAGGGATCCCTGGCCTTGATATAGTCAATCACCATTGGGTGTACCATAGCAAACCACATGCAGGCCACGTTATATATGCCCTTAGCTCCTGCGACGCGCCTTAACGCAACTTTCAGCTTGAGCCCTGCATCAAGTAGAACGCTCTTTTTCAGCTTAGCGTCATCTCCATCTTCGTCGAGCTCAAGGATCTTAGCTAATACTTTATCGGCCGCTGCATCGGCGCTTGGCCATGGCCGTTCGCCAAATATAGCAGTCACAACAACTTGTCTTAATGTGGGGATGGTATCTTTCAGGACAGCGATAGAGTCCTGTCGACCAAATCGAAAGATGGACATGGTCCCTCTGTATAAGACCATGATCTGAGCTAGCAGATCAATGACATCTGGAGCAACCCCAGCATGAAGCATAGCAAAGGCGCATACAGTCAGAAGGCCTGAAGCGGCTAGTGCGGGCTCACATGTCAAGGCGTTAATCGAATTCATGATTGAGCGAAGAGTTTCGAGAGCGGATGCCTTATGTGCCAAAGCCGTGGCAATGTGCGGTGAGCGGGGTTGAGAAGTGGATGTCGAGACAGACGTCAACGAGGCAAGATGAAGGGCTGAAACAGTCAACATGGCATGGTATACGTAGGCATGGCCGAAAGAATGGCGAATGACAGCATCATGGAAGTTGGATAGAACTTCGACTGGGGCATCCAATGACGTGAAGACGGGCGAGACCTCGGTAGTAAAATGGTAGAAAAGCTGCTCGGTAGTGCGGTCAAACATTAAGGGTCCTCTAGAGAGTGGGGTCGTTATGTCTGACGACAGCTCTGCCGAGGGGGATCTCTCTATCGAATTTGCATAATATGTTAGGTCGAGACTCGTGCGGCTTTGTTGTGAAGCTGACATGTCAGAAGCAGGAGGGGTAGTGGAGGATCCCGGTGTTGATCCGATCCATCTATCATTGCGACCTTCGAACGGATTATATGATGACATGAGATGCCTATAAGTGCAGCTTTGGCCTTTCTTCCGACATCGCGCACACACGGGCTGTTCTTGACCACACTGTCAATTGGGTCAGGGATCTGTTGGATATCTCACGTTTGGAGGTCAGAGTGTAACGAACCTTGACCCTTTTTGATTTGCATTGAATACAACCATGATGGGAATTTCTGTGAGATTTTCTGCATGGCATTTCTCAAATGCGTTGTCGAAGTGTGAGCGCGTATGTATAGATTGAATTGGAACCTTCTCTTGGAATCATTTCCGGGTGTATGAAGTATTGTACGTATGTACATTGTGAACCAGGGAAGTACTAGGTAGGTAGGTACCTGATAGGTAAGCTGGCAGCCCTGAAGGCTGCAAATGCCAAATGGTAAAAAGGTGGGGGTACGGAGGTGGGGTAAACAACTGCCAAGGGGGCTGGCGGGCAGGCGGGGTACCGATAAGGTTGGAGCTTTAATACTAACCTTGGAAAGCTTAATGATACCTAGGTCCTAGGTCCTTATGTAGGTATGGATGTAGGTACCTGTAGTGTACTTGAAGTAAACCTTCTGGAAGTCATACCCCGGTTTCTAACCTACCTACATACCTAGTAAGCACTTAAACACCTTACCTTAAATCATTATAAACGGTTCGAAGCTTCCTAGGACCTAAGCTGATTGCCGATTTCAGTTTGAGGCTCATTTTAACCACACACATGAGTGGAAACTTCGAATTCAACGAGCCACTATCAAGTTTTAAAGTATACTTGATCTTCCAATCATTTTTTTTTATTAGTTACACTTGAAATTCTTGAGAAGAGCTTTCCAATGAACTTCAATCTCCCAGGTTAGATTGGTTATAGTACTTAGGAAGGCAGGTAGTTGAGAAGAGTTTCTGGCTTGATTAGCATGTGCGGATGTGCCGATGTGTTATCCATTGGTACCTGTCACCTCCGATAACAGGGACCGCTCGATCTCCGAGGCTTCCCAGATACAATCCGAAAATAGGCAGTTCAGGGCGCGTAAGGCTTTTTTTTTTTATAAAAAAAAACAAAAAAACAAAAGGGGTACTCCCTAAATTTCGACCCGTTGGTAACTTTTTGTCCATGGATGATATCAAGCCCTAGTGCCCCATGCATGCGTACTAGCCATTTGGGATCGGGATGATGTGATGTGTTATGCATTGCGAGATAGAACGATCGAACCTACCATGATGCTAAAAAAAAGACTTAGGTCCGGGGGAATTACTTCCTTGAAGCCAAATCGACACTGATACGCCCGGCTGACTACTTGTACTTAGTTAGATACCTACCACCTACAACTACAAGCTTCATTGCGGATGCTGTGCATAAAGAATCGGCCGTTCACGGAGCTTGCCGCTTTTCCTATTAATATATCTGATCAACCCCTCACGTCCTCTACTTCCCCACCCGCTCATGGCCCATCATCCACACCTTTCTGGTGGAAGATTTCTCCATCTCTACCACAAAAGTGTGCGCCTTAAATAATTGTTCCAAGTAGAATGCTGCGTCTGACAGCACAGCAAATCTGACTTCTCCTTGAGGCCACCATTAAGCACTCTTCGTAGTCTCACGTCGGTAAGAACCACGCACCTAAGGTTGCAAGAGACGTACTGACCACGCTGATTCTCTCCCACCTTCGCCTTGGCTAGACATGCCGTATCAGAACTTGCCATAGTGCCTTTGGATGTTCTATTAAGAGATGTGAGCGATGGACATATTTTCGGGAGAGCCCGCTCTAGGCTTTCAGCCTAGTTGCTCTATATGAAAGTACCGGGGCCGCCAGCGATGCACATGGTACCTTGGAAGGAACTATGAGACCGCAAGCGTAAGCCATGCAACTGGGAGCATCTGCCTACTACGGCAAATCAGCGGAGAATGATTGCTCTACCTACCGTAGGCGCTCTAAGTCGCCTTATGCAGGTCCAATAGCAGGAGTTTATCAAGTTGAACTTGTGAGTTTGTACATTTCATTCATAACCCTCGAGGAGACGACTCATAGTTGCGTGCTGTAATGAGGCCTCAATCGTCTTATATTGATCACATAAACTGAATACCTGGAAGCTTACACTCCAGAACTGGAGCCTCTGGACCCTCGAGTTACTTACAGCCATACAACACCAGAAGACACATTCCTTTCTGTGCGACTCTCTGCAAGATGCAATACCAGAAATTCTGATCGAACCGCTCGATAACTCCACATGCGGTAAAGAGGCCTTACCCTTCTACTACGGCGGTGACAAGTACCCCCTTCTGGACCTTGTTTATGTGTAGAAGTAGGCACTTCACACCGTATCCCGAAGGTCGACTTCCTATCCTTTCGAGCACGATACGCCTACTTACCTCTCAATACCTAACCCCCTGACCGGTTCACCCCATCTACTATCAAAGCAAGGCTGCGCAGTTCTCGGAGAGAGTCTAACATATCATTCAAACTATGGCACTCCCAGGAGAATCAGGCCCTCTTACTCTATCCGGCCCTAAGAATCGTTAGCAACTAAAAGGTTGAGCCGGCGGCGTCCGGATACGTCACATGGGCATGTTGGTTACGGCCTCTAGCCTCTCGAACTGGATAGCATCATCACGGAGATGCAGTCCTTGCTCTTAGAGATAATAATGATGGATTTTAAGGCCATATTTCTTCGCATCTCTGCCTTTATCCTCCCTGTCACTTTTTCTCACACACCTCCCTATCCGTTTCTCTTTTCTCTTGGTTCCCTTTAATAGGTATTTAACCACTGCTGTCACTACCCAGTCTTCGATCTTCACTCTTTCTCTAAACCCTTATCTCCTATGAAAGTTGCGACGTGCTACCCAAGCGCGTCCATCCTCTTACTTTCGCAACCCACCATAGTACCGTTCAAATATCTAACATTCTTCATCTAAGGATCTCATACACCGAATAGGTGTTTGAGGTAAGACAGGAAATTCCTACGTTCACATCAGGTGATCTTATATTAACAGTTTGCCGTGCCATAGTTCGGAAAGCTTTCAACATGCCCTCAGACGCCGGGCGGAGCCCCCGCAGGGAGCCAGCTCACCCAGGGCCCAGATCCCCTCCAATCAACAACTCTGCTAAAGCAGATCCTGGAATGGCTGATCTGTCTGCTTCCGGCCCGTCATATACTGGATATAGCGGTCCTGGATATATCAGTCCTGTATATAGCAGTCCTGGATACAGCAGTCCTGGATATATCGAACCTGTATATAGCGGTCCTGGATATATGGGACCTGTATATAACGGTCCTGGTGATAATCAGCTATTCAATTTGAGACAGCGTCCCCGATCTGGCTACAACCAGCCCCCTCCATGCAACACTGTCCAGCATGGGGTGGACACCTGTAACTATGTCAACTCCGATCAATGTAGTTCAACCGACTACAACCAGTTCGTTACTCCGAGCGCTGGCCAGTACGGACTCGACAATCATGGCCATGATTTTGTTTCTGCCATAGAGGCTTCTACTGCGCTCGGTCATCATCAGTCTGGCCTGAGCCAAACTAAGTCTAGTCCCGAGCAGTCTGCTATGTCCCAGTTTGATGTTGACAACCCTGGGAGTCGATTCGAATGTAGTCTCTGTTTTAAGAGTTACAAATACAAGAAGGATCGTCGCCGTCATATTATGACTGCACATGAAGAAGGCCCACAATACAACTGTAAATGTGGGCATCGTGGCTCTCGCAAAGACAATTATACGCGCCATGTCGATCGATGCAGAAGTGCGAAAACGGGCGGACGTTACCAATGCAAGTGTGGTGACGAAACACCCGACAAAAATTCCCACAACCAGCATCTCAAGAGCTGTAAATGTCCCCAAGCACTCTAGTCGGCCATCGGATCTCATTACGCCTTAAGCTGCCAATACCAGTACCTAGTTCAAGTGGATTGGTATGGCGAGGATTTATTAGTTAAGAAAGACTGGTAACTGGTCTATGGGAGAACAATAGTTGAAGTCGGCCCTGGGGGCACTTATTAACAACTAACTCAAGGCAATTAGGACGAAATAGGTCGCTGTGAACTCGTTCCACTATGGTGAATCATAGCATAGTGTTCTGATCAGAATTGTGGGAATTATGACGTTGTTTTCTTTTGCGGTTTTGTATAAGTTTCACAACTTTATAAAGGAGGGATACTTTATTTATTATCTTCAACACTCACAAAGGAACACACAGACTCATTTTTTAGTATATGGCGACCACCACAATAAACACTCGTTTAAGCCCTGCAATTCAAGCATTTATCTACTGATCAGAACCTAGTTAATATGGAAGAGTAACTTGGGAGTCAAATGGCTCTGCTTGAGTTTCCTCCTTATGCCAGAGCTTAAGCACTCTGATTCAATGGGTACAATCTACATTCTCAATTTGTCATGCGGGACTTTGGCTCTGCCTCGTGGGGGCCGGGGATATGCCCCGATGAGATGTAGATACCTAGATAGCTACGTCTCGCTTAAGACGTGAGATGGATTATCATCAATTCTTCTATTTCCTTCTCATGATATAGTCATATTATAAATTTAGTCCGTGCCATGGTGCAGATATAGAAGCAAGGAAAAGACTCCATTATTGCGCGTGGAGCTCTAAGCTACCTCACATCAAGGGGTACGGTATTGTCACAAACCAACAACTTAACCACGCCAACAATCCGAGAAGCGGAGGAAGCTCGACCAATCACGGGTAAACTACGGCATTAATCAGTATGATCTGGCTGACTCAACCATGATCAGCCTGATCAGTTGTAAATACTGATCAATACGATCTGGGTGATCCGGCTCTGATCAACCAGATCAACCAGATCACGATGGCCTCACATATAGAAGAAGAAGGGAAGGATGCCTATATAACCATAGCATTTCTCATGTATCTAGTCATTCCTTTAGCTCACCAGCTATCAATCTAAGTCTATTACTTCAACCGCATCGAACTAATAGAGAGAGGACTCCAAGCCTTTCTTACGAACAGACTACCTTTGATCTGATCTCTACGAGTACTGCTAACAAACAAGGAAACCCACGAATCACCCCGTATACCTAAGTACTTAGGTATAGGTTCGTAACAGGTATATACCGGAATCCCGTCTTGGTCTAGCTGAACCCTAAGTGGTGATGCTATGCCAAGGGACTCCCTATCGCGGGATCTTCGTAGAAGGCTTAACAGTCCGGCGGGATGATACATACAAGTATACATGTAATTACCTACATTTGGGGCACACATGTTCTGCATAGGTAGGTACCTAGGTATTGGAGAGATGTTTTCATGGGTGATGAGATTTTAGCACCAGGCTCTATTATCTAGGTAAGTATAAACTTAGCATCGGTAGAATTCATTGTCTAGGTACTCCAAATGAGGCTTATCATTGGCCAAATATGTTGTAACCCACTGCGCACTCTAGTCTTCCACTCAAGACATCGCCGTCCCACTGTCAAGCCTTCTACGAAGATCCTCGCGGTAGCCACAGAGCTAGTGTCGGCTTGTAGAGGAGTTCCCTAACAGCATCCCTCGATGCTCAGGTAGTTCAGAGACAGACAAAAGAGATCTTTCCCTATATAGTAGGTCTCCTGGTACAAGGTAGCTTAGAGCTCCTGGCGTAACAATAGAGTCTTTTCCTTGCTTCTAGGTTTGCATCATGACACCCATACCTAGTTAATTGATATAGATACCTAGTAAGCTAGACGAGGAAGTATTCCTGTATATACCGCGTTTCCCAGTACCGGTAAGATAGCTTAGAGCTCCTCGTATAACCCTAGAGTGTTTTCCGTGCCTTAGGTTTGCATCGTAACACTGAGCCGCCTCACAGCAGTGGCCCCACCGTCCCACCATAGCTACCCCAATCTCGTGAGGTGGCAGGGTGGTAATCTCATACCAAGTGAGTAGTAGGCTAGGTATAGCATGTTACGATCTCCCCAGAACAAAACGGACAAAGTATCACCCGAAGGTCACGTGACCTAATCAAAATCTTGGCATTGAATCAAACTCGATTCAATGAGTCGAACTCAACTCAAGAAATCGAGCTCGACTTAATAAGTCAAAATCAACTCATGCAAACACTTCTAACTCACCAATTTCATGGACATAAAGAATTAGGATATAAAGAATGGAAATTTCCTACTGTATTTAGTTTTAGTTCTTCAGCTTTCAATCTAAGTATTCAGACTGCACTTGAATATAGAGTCCCATGAAATCTCTTTTACGAACAGAATCGTCAACCCTACAGTATTGTTACCTTAAAACCAAGTACCCCAGGGTACGTATCCGCTCTACGAAGTCAGTTAGACAGAAGTAGTAGACGGGTTCGTAACATAGCACGCGGGATATCTGAGATTTCAGCCCACCCCATATTATTGAGTCGGAAAAGAACTATTGGGTGGAGGATTAGTTCGTACAACTAAAACAACGTTTTAAATACTGTTGACGCAGCGAACCTTGTTGAAAATGAGTTCTCGGAATGGGCTATATGCCCACTACCCAGGCCAGGTCGTCCTGCCTGCTAGACCACACGGCTATACCGCTGGCCGATCATCGATGAATTACCTAGCATTGAGGCCCAAATGTGGAATCACCATATTTACCGGTTTCTTTTCGAGGCGCGCCTCTGTATTAAGGCCGCTTACTGAGGCCAGCTCCCTTGCCGTTTCTCACCGAAACCGAAACTCCAACTCTGTACAGAGGACGCTATCAAAATTTTGTGGCAGTTGCTGCCAAGACTTGGCGCGAGCGTTTTTATAGAAAACTTTTGGTGGCACCCTCTATGAATATTATCGAATACATGAATAAAAATAGATTAAAATTTTGCATATTATGATTACCATGTTCCTTGATATCTATAGTCATGATACATCATGGAATGAATTCGCGATACAATCTGCTAGCTACCGTTCCAGGGCTGCACAATGCAAAAATTGCCCTAGTGACGTAATGATGCCAGCCTGCCTAACTAGGTGGCCCTATTTGCTATTCTATTCAAGCCACACAGTAAATTCGGGTGGCCTCAATGCATATTAAGGGCTTAAGCTGGATGGACCTCACCTGAGTTATGGTTAGATGAGGACTTCAAGGCTTTCTTAAACAGGCCACCGATGATTGTATTTATATTGGCGGCACTCGGTTGTATGATCTGCCTCGCAAGAGCTTGCGCGATGCCTTTCGGTGAGCAAATAAAAGTTTCTTTTTGCTCGCAAGAAATTATATATATAAGTAGTAGGTCTTCCATATCATGAATCCCAACTATTGAAGAACTCACATCCACAAACTGTCATAGCCGCGAATTTGTGAATTTGTGTTGAAACCAAATATGTACAATCATGGGAATCAAACTCTCGAGCAGGTGTTGGATGAACTATTATCTGGAGTAAGGCAAGTTCCAATGTTCTACATCGTCACAGGCGTTAATATATGCTTAGATAAGGTTTTGCAAGAACTATGAACATCTCGGAGAGGAGCGTACATACATTGTTCAGTCACGATGTTTACAAGATGGAGATTTATACATATATCACGTACTGAATGCCGAAGGAGAGCATCACGAGGCGCACGTGTTCATACACTGTCTCCTGCCGTTTCCACTGTACGAGTCTCGTAAGAGAAGAATTCAACGACTCCAACGTTCGTCCCAGTTCATAGTTAAAATCAAGCGAGGCACGGCGACAATAATGGTGACTCGAGTTCCAAAGGAAGAGATGAATGGACATCAATGTCGTGACCCAGGCATGGAAATAAAAGCGTGGCGAATGTTCTCGATGGAACAATTCCCCCAGTTGCCTCCATCCAACAAGTGTTTTGCAGATTCACAATCAAACTGTGGAAACCTGTCCTACGCCGAAGCTGTTACGCTAAGTATTGATCACAAGCGTTAGGTGGCTGTCTACTAAGTACCCCTATTTCTTTAGATGGTACTTGGTATCTTTGATGGATTGATGGGAAAAGAAGAAGAAAAATGGGCAGAGAAAGCAACGAATGAATGGGTGTTAGCAGTGGAAAGGTTTTTTCTTAAATGTCTCGCCGTTTAAGCATGTGTTGTAATATTTTAATCGCTTAAGTCAACCAATTTCCACTCGTTCATTTCAACAATTAAATTGACTATCTTCTATCTTAGAATATCTATTATTTCTTTTTAGATATAAGTATATTTAGTTGAGAATTACGAGTTTAAAAACTGGGAAAATACCCCTGCTGGAACTATCGAATTAGTACCTACTCGGCAAATAAAATACGCCGTACACTCTATTAAATATAAATACTTAAATACCTACCTAGTAATAGATAACGTAAAAGCCAGCTTATACATCATTTGTGAAGTATTTTATGTTGTTGGTTCATTAATAGTTTGACGGATTAGAGAGGCTGTGACGTCGGTCGCAGTGGTCAAGGCCGTTTGTGTGGCGCAATGGCGTTTACAACATCAGCCAACCATCCCACATAACACTCGGACCTATTTACCCCTCCCTCTCTCTTCTCAACAGCCTGCCTTGATTATATCTTGTAACTCACCGGAGTCAAAGAACCAAGAACAGACATATAATATCTCTCCTATCGATTCAATATGACGATGGACACCGACAGAGATTTTGACATCTTTTCCAGCACAAACGGTTCCACTGTAGCGGGTGAGCGGACTCCGCCTCCATCGGACTCCTCAATCTCGGATGGCGAACCACCTCAATTCGAATCCGATACTAAGCCCTACTATAAACGTCCATTCTATAACGACACAGTTCCATGCCCTGGAAACACATATATCATCCGCGATCCTATTTCAGGTCGGCAGATTACTCTCGAGCGAGGAGAGCTCGTCCTCAAGCATCATGCAGGCGAGCAAGGGGGATTCCACTGGATCTGCATCGAAAACGGCGGATGGCTAGGCTTTTACGATCCTATACACAGCATGTACATGGGCCGCGATAACAAAGGGGGTTATATGGCTAAGGTCAAGAATCATAGAGGGTGGGAACATTTCTGCGCGAGAAGACATCCAAATGGCGGCTATCTTCTTCTGACGCAGCACTGGGACAAACTGATGAAGATGGAAATTAGTAGAAACGGGACTAAGTTGGTTGAGACGTTTGGTGAAGGCAAGGGAACTGCTTGGGAGTTTGTGAAAGTGGATTGATAATAGGTACCCAATTCGTAGTAGCTCAAAGATCAAGTAAGTAGTAATCAGGTATGTTGCTGCGAGGGATATGATGATAGTGTATCGCTGAGGTTGGGAATTACTGCGATTGTTAATTTGAATATATTTCCAATGAGATGCGTCACCTGAAGTGCTCCCAGACATATTGAGTCTGAATGAATTCGAGAGTCCTAACCCTAACCCTAACCCTAGCCCTCACATCGCCTTATATTACCTTCAGGTAATAAGACATTGCCTACCGCAGATTCCAAGTCTTTTTCTCCCCTCTATACCAAAATCAGATATTCGTCCCCTTAACTTTCAACATCATATTATATCAGGCCAGGATTTGTTGATATGTAGAAATACATAAAATTTCAAAGCATGAGAGTCACTTTGAACTGGAAGCTACCTAACACGAAGTGGGAAAGTACAAGATCTTCCTTACTACTGTCTACCCTAGGTACCAGGTATGTACTGACGTATGAGATTGATAAGTAGGTAGGTATTTACCAGTGTTAATCTTATATTCAAGATGCTTTTGTAGTCCACTGTGGTAAATTTGCCCGAGTGTACTTGTACATACCCCCAAGAAAATTTGAATATGACAAACCGTTCATGACAGTGATTGTGCTCATATATAAGAGACATACGGTAGGTAAGTGACTTGGTTGACTAGACAGTTGAGCTTCTTGATGATTGAAGAGGGAACTGAATTTTAAAAACTAGGTATATGGGCTCTGAGCTACTTGGCGCCATGGGGCATATCAGTATATGCGAGGACTCCTTATTGTCCGGATATCTAGGGATGCTTCGCCAAGCAACTCCTCTGTAGGCCGATCACAGCCCTGTAGCCACCAGTGGGATCCTCACAGGATGCTTAACACTCTAGATATAGAGCTGAGACCGGCCTCGGAAGGGATTGAGACAGCCCTGGCCCCCTCGACAAGAAAAGAGTCCTTGGTGATTCAAGTATACAGCAGGAGGTTCTCGCATGTATCTTATTTCCCCTGAGTAACGGGAGTTAGAATTATCTTCACAAGTGTGTACTTATTTCCTACCTAGGCTTTTTGGTCCCGGTTGGTCCGCACCGCGATGGATATACCTAACTTGGTATTTTAATCATCACGAGTATCACTTTGGAGTAATATGCATTCCATCATTAATACTCAAATGCCTGACTCTCAAGAACTGACTTGTTAGCTTGAAAATTATGTACCTACAGTATCTGTAGTGTCTCACTACTTGGTATATGGCAACATGCCTCACTTAAACCCCTAATGACTCACTAGGTATTATTTAACTACCTATCTAAGTCCAAAATGTCGGTCTATGTAGACTCTGTTGTGGACTTTCTATGTGAAGCACTATAGAGGACTAGAGACTCACTGTACGTGCGATATATATTGATCATTAGATCCCACCAAAACAAATCTATATATTCTCCTGTTTCACGTGAGTGAATACAGTTGATGCCATGCGAGAGTACCGAGTAAGAATGACGTCGTTGGAGAGGTATTCCCAGAACATCTCGTGTCATAGAATACAATATTCACGTGCCCAGGTATACATTCCTCTTCCTGTCCTACCATCACTACGTCAAGCTTTCATGACAACTGATTGGTCTTAGTAAGATCTCTAAGTGACTAATAAGCAAAGTGCAAGTTTCTAGAATTTAAAACTGTTACTTAACGAGTCTAAAAGAGTTAATGTAACATGGAAACGGATATAATTTCCGATGCTGCTACCCTGTGCGTCATTTGACGCTATCACGAAAATCGTGTCCTATCCATCGGAGTGAGAGCCACGATACGACCGCAGATCACGAACTCGGAAGTATAGGTCGTTAATATCCTTGATCAAATGAGGCTCAAAACATGGTTATCGCAGGTACGAATGGCAACGTAGCATATGCTCATTTACCCCTATTCCATTTCGGAGCTTACCTGTCCATTTAATTTTTTTTCGTTAACTTAGGTATTTATTTATGTCCTCACCTAGGATCAGTTTACTTACTTGGTACACGCATGGTTTTCCCCACGCGACCTCCCGTATGATTTCTGACTCAAATCTGTCGTTGGGGGTCCGAAAGTGCGAGCCGTCTTCCTTAACAGCGAACCCCTGTTGAGCTCCCTAGGTAAACAACCTTGGAAGATTGATCGTTGTACCTGAGCTAGGTACTTTCCCGTTTTAGTGGGTGAACACCAAATTCCTAGCGATGGCGCACAATGTTTAGGAAGGTCGCGCGAACGCGAATTGTGGCAATTGATAGTTCGGTATCCAATACCAGTAAGCGAGTCCCTACCTAGTCAAGGAATTGGTGTTCTGATTATCTAGACAGTTCCAGTGTAACGCGTCAGGAGGAACATGTTCTCGTCGTTCTCGTCCCCTTTCGGAAAGTTGTTTCGGTCTTGATTGGGATGGGCGAGAGCCACGGAACGAATATTGGTGAATATTGGATAAATTGACAGAAAACCCGTTCGCGTGTGGAAGTCACTGCTTGAACTCGATGGACAATAGATATCTCCCCCATTTTATTCAGGTACGCTGCCTCGGACATATATACGAAGTACCTAAGCCTAAGTACCTCATAATATCGGACTTGACGAAGAGCCCATCCTGAAAGAGACCTACTGGGTAAGCAAGTCCTCCAAATCACTCAATTTAGATTGCCTGCTAATTTCTAAACATCTCGCTTAGAGTAGGATTATTCACGGTAGGTAATTTTCAGTAATCAACAACGCCGCTGAGCCTCCGATCGTACCGAGGTATTTGATTGCTTATTTTTTATTTATTTTTTTTATGTGTGTCGACTGAACATTGGTTATTTACCTACCTATATATGCGAAAAAATTCTTACGTGGGCATTTGACGTCGACTTATGAGTTTAGTCTTTTATTTTATCTATGCTTAATTCAAGTCGAAGTTCTACGTTGTTTCATTCGGGTATCAAGGGGCAAAAATCTTGCTCTGAAACTGGCGTGTTCAGGGTGTTCTAGAGCTATGGTAGGTACATACCAGCTGAAAATGGATAGGGTTGGGTACTACTACCTATTCACTAATACCTACCTAGTATGTAGTGATCAGATAGGTCCATACTAGGTAGGTATTGATACCTAGCTACCTGACCATCTCCATCTGACGACCATTGCCATCACCGTCATGGTTTCCTCGGCGATCAAATGTTATTTGTTGATACAATGCTTTTTGTTTTCTTATTATTTCCTTTGCTCTCCTGGTTTTAGATAACAATTCCTTACTTAAGCAGCGTCTGATCTCGGCTGTTTCTCGCATTACCCCCCTTGAAATAAAGCGGATACGAACAAAAAAAAAAGAAATTTGGAGCCGCGACGGGTAGGTACCAGCTATCCCCTCATAATTTATCTCAGTCGGTAACTAATGGAAACAGGCGCTCCTTTAGCTTGCTATCATCACACACATCGACGTCCATGGTCAGTCATCATAGCCTTTGTAAATCCAAGTTGTGGAAATGAAGCGCTAACGAAGATGGCCATATAAGCCGAGAAGACGATGGGCCTGGATTTGGAGTTGTGTAAGTCGTCAAAATCCCTTACCACAGAAAAAAGTGTTGATTATTGGCAGTGCTCATGTGGCCAACCGAAAATGAACATCCATGTTGACCAATGTGAAGGATGTGGTGAACTAAGATGCGCAAACTGTACGGTGGACAAGATATTAGTGAGAAACTAAGGTGATACCTGGGGATATGAAGTTATTGGCGGCACTTTAACGGCGGGTGTTTGTGGGTAGGCATTGCGCTACCAGAAAACTCCTTTGCATTGGTGGATATTGGTGGATATTGGTGGACATTGCTGAACATTGATAGACAATGATGGGCATTGGTACTTAGGTTAGATTGATAGATCTCGGGTGTCAAGTGGTGGCATGGAACATCCAATCAACGGCCAGCCAAATCCTCCCTGCTATTGACCTTCAAGTTCTTCCGTCTCTATATTTCGGAACCTTAGTTGATGCGGTAGCAAACCATTCACTCTTGTTTTGAACCAGTCCCAGCCAAGTAGTGAACCAAGAATTAGCCATACTGCTCCCTCCAAGATAACAATCGATGCTACAAGCGCACCTGGGCTCGGGTTGATCGGGATATAGCCCTCCTGTGTGCTCAGGAGGCTAGCAGCCAGCGCGAATGGCAAGGAAAGCTGAGAAAAATACCCATCAGCTTGGCATGCCAACATAAGAATAGGGAATTTGGTCGGTTTACAAATGTAATCCAAGTGAGTACTTTGACGTCTCTGGCAGTCTTTTGCTGAGAAAACGCCGATTCTCCTCCCTCGACAGCAATCCGCAGATTGAACTATTCATACTTAGTTTGTGATAACAATTTGGAAGAGGTATTCACTTACAAAGTGGGACATATCTTCACAACGTTCCAATGTATGTTTAAAGTTACCTCGAAGACCTTCCAGTTCACTGATATGCTGATGTACGTCGCGAAGGGATTTCCGCAGTCCCTCTGAGTAACTAGGATTCTCGGTTGATATAAAATAGTTTTGTCCAGTGTCACTAAACGCTTTCCACTTATCGCTGTATTGATCTAGGGTATAAATGAACCTGCGGAGAAGCTCGACACTCCGCCTCATCCATTCTTGATGCTCCTCACGCAACTTTGATCGGTGTTTGTCCATATCCGGAATTTTTCGGTGATCATTCCCAAATGACCCTCGGCAGATCTTTTGTTCCCAGAAGTCCTTCGTCTAGTAAGTACCTAAATTAGCTTATATTAGATATAATAACATGTTTTTTAACATGATTTGGAAAGTGCTGCTCACGTATAATCGGACGGCTTCATCTACGGCCATGGATACTTCGTGAAACTCCTTACTCACTCGCCTCAGGTGGATCTCAAAGGTTATAAGAAAGAGTTCACGTGGATCGCTTGGTAGGTCACCCATAGGTTTCTTCCCTGCCGCAAAGGGATCCGGCATCGTGCCTTCGCGTCTTTGGTCAATGTATTCCTCAATACTGTCGATCTCGTCTTCTGTTTCAAAGTACTGATCATTAATCAAAAAGCCAGTCCACGAATAACGACTTGTCCCAATAATTAAGCAAGATATCTTAGATTCGTAGATGTATTCGGTAGGTCTATTATCAAATTTGCTACCCATAGTACGTAGAAATGTGATATCTTCGTACTGTCTTAAATTTCGGGTGTCCCTGCGTGGTAATCGGTGCTTTCTTAGAGCGAAAAAGGGCAGCTGGAATTGAAATCCAAACGAGGTCAGGAAAGACTAGACGTCCAGTTCGTGTTAGTTATATTGTCAAGAAGCTATTATGACACCGGAAGGTGGCCTTCATACATGTATTGATGCATTTATTAATAGATCAGACCTCAAATGGTTTGAAACAAATTTACCTAGGATGCCGGCTTGGTATCGTGGTGCACTTGCTGTAAGGGCGATGATAGTCCAAGGAGTTAAATTTGGAATATATCTGTAGAGGATAAGCTAGGAAATTATGTAATGATATAATTGCTTCTTCACTTACACTTTTTGTATATTCAAATGCTGGTCTTGGGCTCTCATCGCTTGCTGTCGTGAAGGGGAACCAGTTCCCGTACTTTTCTGTTCACCTTTCCATTAGCCTACCAATACGCAAATGTCTCGCCCCATGTAGTCTATCACCTACTTGAATACGTCCATTGTGTATATACATACGACAACCAAATGCTTCTTTCTTCGGTTGCCGTAGAGCTTGATACAGGCCCCATGCTGTTAAGCCGGCACCGTTATCAAGTAACGCAACAAGCTCGGTTGTTGCGCGTGTGCTGTGTTCCAGGCTTTGGAGATCTGCGCCTAGACAGAATTTCACCACTGCTTCTGTTGCATAGTTGCAGGTATCATTTTCATCGCAACTCTGCATAAAGGAAGTTACAAAATCAGAAGCAAGATCATGTTCGCTAAGCGCGTCAATGAAGGGTTGACTGTGTTGGTCGCTTAGTTTCCGTCTCGAGTCTAGGATTGGGTCCCAACGATAAAGCTGATTTTGGGAAAAGCCTCTCCCTTGCGATGAGGCCATACTGATTGGGGATCACACAAATGACATTCTTGGGTCCCACTTGTATGAGCCTCGTGCGCAGATTCAAATCCGAACAGTTGGCCATCGACATGTTTATGAACAGGAAAGGGTGAGTATTGTGTGGGCCTTCCCCCATCAGAAATGCACATTCTCCCTAACTATAGGGTCTCCTCATTATGGCCCAATTATGGGTTGTATATTGTCTGCATCGCGATCACTTAGCGGTGAAGTAGGCATGTGAGATGATCGTGATTGCTTAACGGATTCAGATACAGCATGCAGCATCATACCGAAAGAGAGTCAATGCTAAATTCGCTGCTGTCTTACCTCGGAATGCTTTGCTGGCATATTTCCAGCTAGTATCGAGTTAAAACGTCGGAAATCATGGCCAGGTACTTTAGTAGAGCGGCAGGATAACCGGAACATAGCCACGAGGATATCGCCCAGGCAAGGCAACTACTTTGGGTGGCATCCCGACCGTCCGTATTAGGCACTTCCAACCTAAGGCTCTACATTTGCTTCACGATAAACGAGTAATGCGTTGAATTCAACGCTAGGAGCTCTTTGTTCACACAGCAAAAGCAGGCAATGCACTCGTGGACCAGGTAATGGGTTGGCGACAGCATTGTATGTAACCGTTGCAGTAGGTTATGATGCTCACCTCGTCTAATATCTTCTATTAGGTACCTAGGTACTAGCTATATAACATAGACTGAGGCGCCCTATCACAAAAGATCCCCCCAACCTACAAAAGGAGTAATATGTACCTAATTACCCCAAAGGAAATCCAATACCCTGAAAAGGTTCCCAACGATGCCCGATAAACGGAGCATGCCCAACTCAAGAGAACTGCTGAACTCGAATTTATATAATCTCACATTACCAGTGAAATCGCACAAAACCATCAAACTGCCTAGGCGAATCACGCTCCTTAACATTTCGGGCGACTGTAGTGCGTCTCGACGAGATGGCGACCCGTTCTATTGATGGCCTCGAGGCTCTTTTGGAAAGGCTTCATGTAGGGGTACCGATTCCTACATCCGTGTCGTCGGATGTATTGTGGAAACCGATCGACATATACAGGAGTTACTTGGCAGACATGACTGCTAAGGCGCTGGGCTGCGATGCATGTCTGGCTTATGAGGCTATCCAAGGTGCAAATGTCAAAGACAATAGCGACCTAACGCTCGTCTTACCGAAATTGAAATGGGGCAATTACAAGCCGAAAGACCTTGCTAAGCAGGCTTTCACAAAGGTAACGAAGCACAAAACTTGCTTATCATCTAACATTGCTTATTTTTGATTCGCAGTTTTCAATGACTCCCCTATTCCAAGTGCCCATACCTGATGGCGTCCATTTACGCTTCGTTTTTTCAAATTTGACACTGCCCCATTTACTGCTATCTTACATCAATGATCGCACAGAGGAAAATGAGCAAGGCAGACTATCGTATGGTCAACCATTACCCCTCACTGATGGCACCGCAAAAAAGGTGGTCATCGAGTTCTCATCGCCAAACCTTGCAACGAAGTTCAACTCCCATCATCTACGGAGCACAGTACTTGGTGCACAGCTTTCCAATTTGTACGAATCTATGGGTTGGGATGTGGTCAGGTTGAACTTCCTTGGAGACTGGGGTAAAGAACTCGGGCTACTCGGTGTTGGGTGGAAGAAGTTTGGCTCGGAAGAGGCATTTCAAGAAAATCCGATGGGCCATCTTCATTATATCTACGAAAAGATCAACGAGCAATTCAAGCCCGAGAAAGAGAACAGTCGCAAGGCTCGTGATGAAGGCCGCGATACTGCTGAGATAGAAAGACAAGGAATTTTTGCGGAACGCGATGGTTTCTCAAAGAGGATGGAAGACGGTGATTCCCAGGAAATTGACTTCTGGAAGCGGGTACGTGATGCTAGTATTGCTTATTACACGAACGCATACGGGCGTCTCGGTATCAAATTCAACGAGTTTTCGGGTGAGTCGCAGGTAAGTCCGGAGTCTATCGCAGAAGTTGAGTCGGTTCTCAAGGAAAAATGCATCTACGAAGAAAGCGACGGTTCTTGGATCATTGACTACACTAAGCATGGCCCGAAAAGCCTGGGAGTTTCGGTGCTGAGAGGACGGACGGGAAGTACCACGTATCTCCTTCGAGATATCGCAGCCGTTTTCGATCGCTATAAGAAGTACTCGTTCGATAAAATGATCTATGTGGCCACGGCTGAGCAGGACATCCACTTCCAAAAGGTGTTCCAAGCAATTCGGTACATGGGCCAAGAAGATTTAGCTAGTAGGCTTGAGCATGTGGGCTTCGGAAAGGTCCAAGGCCTATCGAAACAATTGGGCGAAGTTCACTTGCTCGGGCAAATCCTAGACCAATCGACCAAAGAGGCGCTCGAGGCGCTCGAGAAGGATCCGAGTAACCATGCGGGAATTGCCGGTGACCAGAAATCTGCGGAAATCATTGGCGTAACCTCTCTAATCGCCCAACTCTGTGGGACAAGCAAGCGGGCTACCTCCTTCACCGTCAATACGCAAAGGTTCGTCTCGTTCGAAGGTGACACGGGACCCAACATACAGCTTTGCTATAGGGATCTTAGCGCGAAGATCAGCGAATCGGATTCTGAAGAGACTGTAGTAGCTAATGTCGACTACACGTACCTACAAGAAGATCTTTGGATGGATGTCATTTGCGCGATGGCTCAATATCCGGACGCCGTTGACGCAGCATTCAAGAGCCACGAACCATCTATGATCCTGACATACTTGTTCCGGCTCTGTGAAGAGCTTCGGAACTGCTTAGACGACGAAGACGATCAAGACGGGAATGAAGATAAAGGGAAAACGAAATCCGAAGAACCATCCGAGGCCATCTTAGCTCAGACGGTCTTATACAAACACGCACGACAGGTATTGAGGAACGGAATGGCTCTTCTCGGAATAAGCCCAATATCCTGATTGAGCGGACCTGATCCCTAGTTAGTAGGTATGAAAAGAAAGGGGGAAGATGACCGTGCTATTCATTCCAGCGTTCTCTTTATTTCATGTTACCATACCCCAACCATTCGTTTTCAAGATACCATGTATGAATAGTTGATCATAGTGTTTGGGATAGGAAAAGGTTCTGGTCGATCTGAGCAAGCGAGGATACGCCGGGCACGGAATTGTCGATCGTTTTCACGTCCATCTCATAGCAGCGGCGTGTCCTGCAGCTCTTCGTCATCCGTTTGTTGATATTTTTTTCGGTCGCTACCCCAAAATAGCAATGACGCGTCTCAAACACAATAAAGAACAATACGCCAACTTAGGACAGATACAAAAGCGCAGGGCAACTCAGCCCAAAACTTTCGTAGACGCATTCCCGTAGAGAAATTTCAGGCTAGTATCAGGCCCCCAATCAGGCTACCAATAGTCCAAATCATGACGAAGAAGGTAAAAGCTTGCGAGGTCTGCCCAAGTCGGGTGGAACTGGTACGAAGAGAATGGCAAAGCGGCCCAATACAACTATTGAATGTAAGGGTAATCAATCCGCATACCACGAAGCCTAGGTACGTTCGGTCCGGCCCAAGCGAGGATTGCAGAGCCGCCCCCAAAACAAAAGTCCTTTCGGAATTCCGAAAGGCACACAGGCGCGGTAGGAGAGATAAGGAGTCTCGACGACGCTTAGGGAAGTAAAAAGCCATGACCAAGATCACAGACGCCCCTTTGAGAGAAAGGTCGGTCCGGTGCTGAGGCTGGAAGGGTTCATTTGCATGAGTGTGACCAAAAGTAGGGCTACGGAGCCTTTCTCAGAAGCTCCAAGCGAACTTTTGGTTATCCGAAGCTGACTTCTGAGATAATCTATCATAGCTTTGTGCCACCCTCCCTTCCATGTAGTAGGTAGTTTGATTACTCATTGAATCGTCTTGAGCTGCTGTTTTGGGAAGAAGGAGCATGACGACCCCGGCAAGCGTGCTTACCACGGCCCACGGGTACCAGACACGGCAGTACCCACGGTAATCAGATGCTCGTGAATTAAGATCTGACTAGAGGGTCAGCGAGAACGTTTATCTGAGCAAAGAGCGAAGAGCGAGAAAAATAAATCATGTAGCCCTGCGACTCCTAGTGAGTCAAATACCCCTAAGAACCATACATAGGTAGACATCAGTTTCCCATACTTACCTACTTATTCACCAATGTATCGATGTCCGATATGAGAGAAGCCACCACCGACGAGATAGAAAGATCGAAATAAAAGGCGACGGCCAGCGAGCATGTTACACTGAAGCATTTCACGTCGTCACTAACAAGCAAACGTGCTTTTGAACACGATCCGCAAGAATTCCGAATGGGTAAGCTAGGACCAACCTTCCAAAAAGGCGGTTTAAGGCGACGGAGTAGTCCAAAATACACGCGATTTGCGACCGGACTCCTTCTACCCCACACACGGCCTCGTCGATATCGGCATCATATCCACAATAGCGACGACAGAAGATATCCTCGGCGGGTCGGGTGCCTGAAACTATCAATACTAGGTATACCGAGGAAGACTTGGAGGAAGAAGTTGAGTCAATCCAAGGCAGAGATCGCAAAAGGCTTGTCTTTACCAAGGACCTAGGACCTAGGCTGCTAGGTAGCAACCCATCCATGGATGACGAACGTGGCGCCTGTCGTGAACGCTGGCCTGTGCTGAGAGCCCGGAAAATAGGGAGAGCCCTCGCTGACCGATAGGTACTCCTACATTCACCTGATAATAATCCATCTCTACCATCCATTCCAATTTCGAATTATCCGTTGAAGCATGAGTCCTGAACAGCATTGTGTATAGCTAGAAGCAAAAACCCCTGAAGCGAATCACGTTCTTCACGTTACTAAATACCTACCTAGGTACCTATGGTGGAAATTACTTCAGCCGGTAGTTACCTGAGTGAGCAGCTAAGCTTTCGGGGCTGGCTGTGGTAAGGATCGTGAAGAAAGAACAATGTAACGCGTGTCACCAGCTGAGTTGACGAGTCGTTTATACACAATCTTCATTTCATTCAGACAACTGTGATAACAAGATGAAGGCCCGTATGGAGCAACTATGAAAACATTCGCGATTGCGAACATGGTGTCCAGATGTGAGGTAATTCTCTTTCAATGCAACCTTGCCAGATAACCCCACCCCACCCACCATTATCCCCCTTGTTCACCCTAAAGTCGGTTGAAGGTGAAGTAGCTTTCGTCGATTAAGCCAATCTAGCCCTTTTTCGGTCTCGGGAGGCGTCTTGTTGCCTGTAAAGCTCCTTCTCGAGGTACTCTACGCGGCGGCTAAGGTTACCAAGCTTCGCTCGATGCTCAATGCAGGTTTTCTCAATCAAATCGAAAATGCCACTAATCACTTGGGATACGGAGGGTTCTGGCTGGTGGTAACCTGGCCTGTCATATAGAAAGGCAATCGTTATTGTATTCTCTTTTGAGCTACGAGATTTAAAGCAGTTATCAAAGCTATGTATGTATCTTACGTTCATATGTCACATGGTATGCCTATCACTTCATATGTCACGCCTATTACCTCCACTTCCTTTCACCTCCCCTTCCTTCGTAAAAGGCAACGCCCTCGTTGACCTTTATTTCTTTCTGCGGATGTTTCGTGGGACATTTACATCTGTCGATCTTCTCTTAGCTAATAGCTCGTCTAGGCGGTTGGAGATGTCGTCCAATTTCTTGAAAATCTCAACTTCGCGGTTAGAGATGTTGACCATGTTGTTGAAGATGTCGTCCAACTTCTTGAGGACCGTTTTATGGGACTCATCTTCCTCGTAGCCGCTGCTCTGCGTGTCGGACTTGACGGTGTGTGGTTCCGGCTTGAAGTGCATCTCATCCAGATGAACCCCCATATCTATCTCATTGTCCGTTTCAAATCCGCAACCCGGCCAGGTACATAGTTGAACAACGCGCACGCGAAATATGTGATCCTGTCGGCGGGCTGAGATTTCGATATTGGATGAGCACTTGCGGCACTCATAGCGAGGCTCATCTTCTAATTACATAATAAGCGTTAGCATTGGGGACACCCAGTAAGTCGAGCAGGGAATTTTCATAATGGAATATATTCGCTATTGGGCTAGAAACTTACTCTGCTCTGGTTTAGTCTCGGATTTGACCTGCGACTCACCAATTCCACGCCGAGCTTGATCCATGTTTAGGTGCTTTGGGTAATTGTAGAAAGATGTGCGAGGTACTGAAGTTGAATGTCTAACTGATTATGAAACGTACGTAGGTATAAGTCGACAATCGCGCAAGATGCCTTAGCGGTTTGACGAAGACTTGCTGGAATAGAAAGTTGCAGGTATTTATTTTACGATTTTTAGATTTTGTTTGCGATTTGCGTATGTTGAGAAAGGAAAGAGGAAATAAATTGGAAACTTGATGGTCCGGTTGATAGTCTATCATAATCACTTACGATGGGAAGGGACACCCAGATAAGTGAATACCTACAGCCCAATGCAGTTTCCAATGCAGTTCTCACCTGCACTTTGTTGAACGTACTTGCCCGCACCAGGTTAACACATTAAATAGTAGGTGCTATCCATAGATATGCGTAGGGCCTTTTTATAAATAGTATCTTCAAGCTTTATATTGAGTAACAAAGTTTATACATACCTAGTACCTATGGATACATATCGCCCGACACCAAACTTGGAGCGCTTTTCTTACTGGGTATCATATTGTTCCTCTTTTACATAATTTCATACCTACCTAGGTCCTACGTAGATGACCATTCTTACATCGAAATTACCTTATTCAAGTCGAGCATCAAAAACGGCAGCACGTCTAGGAATATGATCTATGCCCGCCCTTACTTCCACAGGCCTTAAATTGTTAGGCACTCTTATTATCGGCAGTGCCTGTGCTTGTTGTGTATGGCCGACTCTTGATCGACTGCTATGGTGTTTTGGAAGACCAGAATCAGAGTCTTTTCGACGGAGCAATTCCCTTGCCTCGGTGATATCAGCCTCAAATCTAGGCATAGGTAGTGTGATTGGTTCCTCAAGGACTGTATGTAGATCAGACTCTCTTTGTTCCTGCTTTCTACGATAGTAACGGAGTTGATCCTTCCACGTAATGTTGCGCGTCTTGATCTCATCAGTGCTTCTGTTGGGTGCATTCCAGGGAATATGCGGATGAACGCTGTGTAATACACCCAACTCAATATCAGAGAACTCCTTCTCCCTCTCCTTTATTTGCTTCTCTCGTCTCTCAGCTAAGCAGCGTATCGTGATGAATGCTACAATGGCAAGGAACCCGATGCTGCCACATACGAGAGCAACAACTAGTGTTATATTAACATCGGCGGTGACCGCCGGCGGAGGATATTCAGGTGCTTCAGTTGCCATGTTGAAAAGTCGCTGGGCAAGATGATTCTTGTGAGGCTCTTTGTGAATGCATTTTGGTTAACCATTATAGCAAACTAGAACATCATCTGTATATGTGCTGTGTGCGCTTTGTCGCATTGTTCACAAACAATCCTGTGGTAGCGAATACAAATCCTTACATCAAGGTATGATACTTGTGGTCACCGTCAAAATAGTCGACGCTATGTTGCCTCTACAATAAGGCCACACGATTATTAAGTGTCTGGATAGGTATCAAGCTAGGTACCTACGAGATAGGTACAATACCTACCTGTGGTTCCAGTCTTAGCTGCCTAATGAGTCCTAATGAGTCAGCCTGGTCCTAGCACCCATAAATCTTCACTAAAATTTATGACACTAATGACAAATTTTCAGGCCGGATGAGTCACTCTATAAAATGATATTATAAAAGACTGGAACGACTTGGTAGGTATACTAACCAATGTCTTGAATCATCTAGAAGCTGGCTGCTCTCACATAAATTCACGTCTCATTTCGAAGACTTGACCATGGAAGCCTCGTGGGTTCTCGTGAAAACTTCGAGTCCATCCCTGCCACTTCCACCAAATTCCCAGCGCGAACCCATCAGAACAAAGCGGCTAGTAATTCGACCTATGCGGGAGGACGACCTTCAAACTTATCATGAGTTACGTTCACAGCCAGAAGCAATGACGGGCACGAGTCGTGGGACACCTGACAAGAATATAGTGGAGTCTCGATTGGCTATGCGTGACTTCTTGCCGCTGAGTGACAAATGCAGGTTCCTGTTCGGTGTATTCCTCGCGTCTACAGGAGAATTGATTGGCGAAGGTGGCGTTCACAACCTGAAGTCTCCTCACTGTGGCTGGCCGGAGATCGGATACAAATTCAAACGAGAATTTTGGGGCCATGGATTTGCGACGGAGTTTTTGGACGCCTTTCTAAAAGCTTGGTGGAAATTGCCCAGGATTCAAGCGGAACGTCGAGTGTGCCCTTCGTCCCTCCGCAACTTGAAGGATCACCAACCGGTAGCAGTTGCTGAACAAGTCTACGCCTGTGCGGAGGTCAATAATAAAAGAAGTCGTAGGGTCCTAGAAAAGGTTGGGTTTGTTCAGTTCTCAGAATGGACGGAGCCGGATGTACAAGAGCACAGGATTGGACAGTCGGTGACACTGGTCGGATACAGTCTTTGTAAAAAGACAGTCGCTTTCGAGATCAGCAGTAACGGACAATCATGATTGTGATTGTTGTTGTGCCTACCTAGTAGGTCTTACCGTCTTAGGTACCTATCAACTGTTTTTTTAGGTGATTTCCCGTTTGTACTGTAGCCCTGGAGGACCTGGAGGACCTAACCGTTTGAGCCGTTCGGAGATAGTAGATCTCGGATATGGAACCCCCTGTCCCGACCGATTCTGCAACTAAGGGTTTATAAATATGGCAAGCTAACTACGTTGGGTAATGACCTCGATAGAAGGGGCAAAGGGGCTCTACGTCAGATCAATCAATCATTGCGCGACTTTCAGGTAGCAAAATACGGAAGCGAGGGAAGCTCCAAATGCCCCTCCATTCCATTTACAACCATTTTCAATGACCAACCTTGGAAGTTCGAAGTTGAATCTCTACACCTTCTAGTTTCTTCTCCTATAACCAACTTGACAAGCTCACCAACTCACCAACTCACCAACTCATCCCGAAATTCATTCCCAGTAAATACACGATCTAACCTCTAGGTTATAAGAGAATAGCTCGACTAGCTCGACTAGATCGCGTTAAATCTCCCTTGCGTCGATTCAAGTCCCCAAGCCTCAAGGTCCCTACACAATCTCAGCGCCAACGACGCACACGACCTAGCACCTTAACGAGTCCACGATGGTCAACATCTTAAAGACACCGTATCCATGATCGTCAGAACAGCCTCTAGGGCTACTAGCCCTCGACAGAGCTGTCTCAGCTATCACAGACCTCACTTGGGTCCATGGCTTTCTTCATTGCCACGCAGTGGCGCACATGTATTTGCGACATTCCAATGCCTGCAACAGAGACCCCAATTAGGCCCTCCTCAAGGCTTAATTTCGACCCTAAAGATATCGTCCAATGCAGCCAACTTCAGTTCCAAGGCTCCCGATCCTCCGAAGCCGAAGACGCCGCCCACCAAAAACAAAGACCCGCTTGCCGCGATCGACAAGAGCGCACAAGAACAGCGAAAAGCTGATTGGGCGATCATGAAAGAGATGGCGCATTACCTGTGGCCTAAGGATAGTGTAAGTACTAAGTTGCGCGTCTCATTGGCTGTCGCACTTCTAGTCGGCGCGAAGGTCTTGAATGTACAAGTGCCTTTTTACTTCAAGAGCATTGTCGACGCTATGAATATCGATGTGGGTGCCACGGGTGCCACGGCCGCCATGATCGCGGGGAGCATGATATTGGCATACGGCGCGACGAGAATCGGCGCAACCGTGTTCCAAGAACTCCGAAATGCCGTCTTTGCTTCCGTCGCACAGAAGGCCATTCGAAGAGTGGCCTGCAATGTCTTCGATCACTTGTTGCGCCTAGATTTAAACTTCCATCTCACCAAACAGACAGGTGGGTTGACTAGGGCGATTGACAGGGGTACCAAAGGTATCAGCTTCCTACTTACCAGCATGGTCTTCCACATCTTCCCGACAGCGCTAGAAATTGGCATGGTATGTGGAATTCTGACCTGGCAGTATGGCGCGAAATATGCCGCCATAACTGTTGTAACCATGACGGCCTACACAGCCTTCACGATTTGGACGACATCCTGGAGAACGAAGTTCCGAAGACAGGCCAACGCCGCCGATAATAAGGCTTCGACGGTAGCAGTCGATTCCTTAATCAATTATGAAGCTGTGAAGTATTTTAACAACGAAAAGTTTGAGGTTTCTCGTTATGACAAGGCGTTGCATGATTATGAGAAGAGCTCTATTAAGGTTCAGACATCTCTGGCATTCCTCAACAGCGGCCAGAATATCATCTTTTCGAGTGCGCTTACAGGCATGATGTTCCTCGCTGCCAATGGTGTGGCAAGCGGCACCTTGACAGTCGGTGACTTGGTCATGGTCAACCAACTCGTCTTCCAACTCTCTGTCCCATTGAACTTCTTGGGTTCTGTATACCGAGAGCTACGACAATCTCTTCTTGATATGGAGACGCTTTTCAACTTGCAGAAGGTGAACGTCTCAATTAAGGAAATCCCCGACGCGAAACCGCTCGCTCTTTCGAAAGGTGGCGAGATCAAGTTTGAGCATGTCAACTTCAGCTATAACAAGGAGCGCCCTATTCTTCGAGACCTGACTATGACGATCCCCGCCGGTAAGAAAGTCGCTATTGTCGGGCCAAGCGGGTGTGGAAAGTCCACTCTCTTGAGGTTGCTATTTCGATATTACGATGTCGAAGATGGACGAATCCTCATCGATGATCAAGATGTGCGCCACGTTTCGTTGGAGTCGCTTCGAAAGTCAATTGGTGTTGTCCCGCAAGACACACCCCTCTTTAACGATACCGTTGAACATAACATCAAGTATGGTGACATGTCAGCACCCGAATCCCGAATTATTGCCGCTGCGAAACGTGCTCGAATCCACGATATAATCTCCAGCTGGCCCTCTGGATATCACACCAAAGTGGGTGAGAGAGGCATGATGATTAGTGGAGGAGAGAAACAGCGCCTTGCCGTGTCCAGATTGCTGCTAAAGGATCCACCTCTATTGTTCTTCGACGAAGCAACGAGCGCACTCGATACCCACACAGAACAGGCTCTCATGCAGAACATTAACAGTATCCTACGAGAAAAGGCGAGGACGAGTGTCTTCGTAGCTCATCGATTACGAACGATATACGATGCCGATCTGATCATCGTATTAAAGGAAGGAAAGGTCGCTGAACAAGGGACCCATAAGGAACTGATTGACCGTGCCGGTCTCTACTCGGAACTCTGGAGCGGTAAGTCTGATTCTAAGTAGTGGTGGTATTGTCGCGTTGAGGGATATTCTAACTCGCTTTTTACAGCTCAAGAGACCTTGTTCAACTCGGACGGCGAGAAAGAAGGGCTTGCCAATCGCAATCAAAAAGCAACATCGAGAGAAGGACGGCCTAAGGCATGATAGTGACACCTCAACCATGCGAATTCGAATTACCTAGCTCAATCGCAAGGTATCTAGTCATTTAAACTATCTTCTCAATCCTGTACCATAAGTTGATAGTTATGCGCTTGTACATAAGTCCCATGAGGAAATAGGAAGGCGATTGATAAATGCATAGCCTACCTATGTTGTTAGCTTTCTAACACACGTTATTAAGCTCGAATGCAGATTTGCGGCAAACCCATTTGATAGGAGTATTTGAAATACCTAACCTTAAGCATGAACTCCAAGCCTTATGTCGAATTTCATCGTCAGCTAATACGAAAAATGGCATAGCTCCTCGAATCGGATGGACGCAGCCTTCATATCCAAGACTGTTGGCCCTATGACATTCTCCAGCGAGCCCATACATGAACAACCTATATATCCCACTAATGTGTAGAGTTGCATCACGGTTACGAGGCCATTTGTCGCCCCAAGATTCTTCGCATCTTGGCTTTAAAATTCAGCCAGACAACCTTCCTATCCTGGCCTGCATATGCAAATGAATGCCAAATAACTTTTCCTACATCACAGCTCCGCCTCATTTATGTATTCGCTGACCAAGATGCTGGCAGTGAATACTTCTTAATCGTATGGCGCGCGTCATTATACAAATCGGGTGATGTGGCTGCGCTCATACCCAAACTTGAGCATAATATGCCCTAGGCCGACGTAACAGCTTCGCGGCGACGTCTAATGGGCGTTATCAACGGTTAATATTTGAATGACGGAGACCTTTGACGTGTGTTTTATACCTCTGACTCCTTTATGTTCCCCTCTCTTGCTCTCGCGCCCGACACTCGAACTTGTTCTCGGCCTGTCAGTCGTTTAGCATATGTGATGGCCAATACTAAGATATCTTGGCTTCTCTTAGCTACTTACTCCAGTGCTTTATCTTTGGCTCTCGGGTCGAATGGGGCAGATTTGGGAAACTTGACCGGTGTGGTGCCAACAGTGGACCTAGGATACGAAATCCATCAGGGTTCTGCCAACGTATGTTCCACCAATCTTAGACCATTCTCGAAAAGAGTTCACTCAACATCTCAAACGACTCTTGCCACTCATAAGACGAGCTCTTCCGTCGGAAGGCTAACAGTCGGAAGTAGAAATCTGGCAACTACTACATATTCAACAACATCCCATATGCGGAACAGCCGGTGGGTGAGTTGCGTTTCCGGAAGCCTGTTGCTATACGCGACATAGGGCCTCGAATCAAGAGCACAAAACCTGTGAATAATAGACACAATGCCACGGTGGTGTGTCCCCAGGCGTACCCGGAATGGGTTATCAATCTGACCGCAGCGCGCCGTGGAATAGACGGGAGCACGGCAGCTCGGTTGCTTAATGGTCAAACTGGCCAGACGGAAGCGTGCCTTGTGCTCGACGTCTATGTACCGGAGAGCATTTTCATACAAGGAACAACTGCAAAAGGTAGAAGCTGCCTTCTTGAGATTATCCAATTTAGCTGGTGAGAATCGCTAATGATGATGAGCCCCCTAGCTCCGGTCCTGGTATGGATTCATGGAGGTGGTTTCACATCCGGGTCTAAGTCGCTATACGGAAATCCCTCTGGGCTGATCTCACAATCGCGGAATAACGGACAGGATGGTATCATTGTCGTTGCGATCAATTATCGTCTAGGGATGTATGGATGGCTTGCTGGCGACGATGTTACGCCTAATTTGGGACTATACGACCAGCGGGTATCGTTGGAATGGGTACAGAAATATATCGGCGTATTCGGCGGTAGCAAGGATAGAGTAACTGTCATGGGAGAAAGTGCGGGCGGTTCGAGCATCGTCCACCACATCACTGCCTACGGCGGGAATTCGACCACGCTGTTTCAGAGGGCGATTCCGCAATCGCCGGCTTTCCAGTTCAATATCGATTTAGCTACGAATTATAACACGACATTAGCAGTAGCATCTAAACAACTCGGGTCCGTGGTTAAAGGGGTAGCTGATCTGCGCAAGTTGCCCGCCGAGACACTCGTCGCAATCAACCAAGCGACCGTCATGCTGGCCCCTGTCGGGACTTTCAATTTCGGCCCTGGTCCCGACGGCACGTACGTGCCAGACATCCCGCAAGTCCTTCTGTACGAAGGTAAATTTGACCGTAGCGTTGATGTGAGTGATCTTCCAGGCCAACGTACCTCAAGTGTCTTCGAACTTACCTCCACACTAGATTCTCACAAGCCATACATCCAACGAATCAGTCCCCTTCCTCCCTCCAGAAATCAAGACCTCCGCCGACGTATTGGCATACGTGCGCGCCAGTCTCCCCCAAGCCTCGAATACTACGATCAGGACGCTGCTCACAGATCCAGCCTTGTACCCTGACATCCTCAACAACAGCGCGCTATACCCATGGACAACAGAGTACGGACGGGTAGCCCGCATGACCTCAGACATCGGGTTCGCGTGCACGGCGCGGTACCTAGCATCGGCGCCGCGCAACAACAGAACCAATCTACCTCGTTTCCACCCCTCTACCTCTGCCACCCCGACCCCCGCTCCCGCTCCCATCTCGAATACCGGCGATAACTGGTACACTCCTAACGCCAAGACCCCAGCTCACGCGGATACCAGCGTCGACGCCGCGACGTACGCCTACACGTTCGCGTACCCGCCTGGCTGGCACGAGACAGACGTGCCGTACGTGTTCTTCGCCGGCGACACCTCGACGCCAGATAACGGGCTGCCCGTCAACGGGACGCTGGCTGCGCAGCTGCAGGATTACATCATCGCGTTTGTGCGGTACGGGTATCCGAATATTGGGGTAGTGGATGACCGGAATAGTGACGCGGCTGCGGTGGGGTCGGTGCCGGTGCGATTCCCGGTGTACGGGGCCGAGGGCAGGGTGCTAGAGTTGGGGCTTGGTGGATTTAGGGAGGCGGTTGATGATTTGAGGGGGAAGAGGTGCTGGTGGATACAGCAGGCTATGGTTGATGGGAGGTTATGAATTAATATGGTGTTTTCTTTCCTTAGGTATGACATTCGTGGCGGATTGACCGCTCTCTAAAAATACTATATCTGATATTCAATCCTATCTACGTAGAATTCATTGACACCTTCGGTATAACTTGCGAAGACTACAGCCACATTGCTTTGATCTAGGTAATTAATGGACGAGGAACCGGGCCAGTTCGATAACCGCCCACAACGGGTACTTACCTAGGTAGGTACCTCAAAACCAGACTTTTATGTAGCCGTATGTTTAAATCAAACCAATAGCAACAGATCGGCTGCAGGTTTTGTGATACTAAAGGAAGATCATATCTACATTTAGAAAATTTGCATATAATAACCAATATTACAAGCAACGCCATGGGGGCTATATGCAACAGTACCTACGTGATGGAGGAAACAAAACGAAGGCATCGGCAGACCTAATAAGAGTTGAAACTAAACTTCCTTTTAATATTAATCCAAGACCGAATCTAGTCTGATAATCACAAATAGGCCATGGGGATGTCGACACTCATATACAGGTGGGTATATTCTACTGCGGCTTTATAACCACAACCATGTCCCTGCTATCGTCTTTATTATGTGATATAGAATGACCAAAACTTTCTTCCATGTTTAGGTACCTAATATTCAAATGGGGGGCGGGGGGCAGGAAGAGGTATGATACGTTTACCTCCATGTACCGAGTCACGCGTAATAATACCAGTCATCGTGGATTGGACGCCGCCGGTGGAACCACACTCCTACATGCAGATACTTTGCCTCATCGCCGGCCATTCAAGTTCTTTAGATCCGTAAGTCGAGGCTTTCTTACCTCGGAATGAGCTTTTTTTTTTTCTTGGAAATCTCTCTGCGCCTTCTAAAAGTTCCACGCCAACTCAGCGACGGTCAGTCCGTGACTAGCTTTTATGATGATTATCCTCAAACACTTGTTTACAAAAACACGAAAATTACTCACTCGAGATCCGACCATTCCAGCGGTATGCTACGATCCATGTAGTAAGTACCTAGATCATAACAGTTGAAAATCCATACTCAATCACGGCTTAATTTTACCGTAGACAATGCGTATCTGTCAGCACAGAAAATTGGAAAGACACCAGCTTTATGCGCTGCGAACTCGACCTTCAGATCATACGCTGTAACATGCGAGAACTGCGTTGGGGAGAGTATAAAATCAGACACAAGCCTTTCGACGCTAGAACAATTCGTCGAATATTGCGATTCAATTGATCCCATTCCGGGATTGAATTCAACAGCATCTATCAACATCACCTCTTATTCAATTGTCCCAACCGTCGCTCCTTGGTAAGTAATACTTCAGATTAATCAAGAATGTGATAAACAGTTTAATGAAAAATTGAAAAAAAAAATATCCAATTTTCTAGACGTGTCCTGCTAACCTTTAAGTACCTAGTATGTGATGAATTTTTGTCCCGAGTTTTAAGTATCGCAAGATTAACCTATAATCAGTTACAACTACAATTGGCGGAGTTGTGACAACATGGTCATTTACCACAAACGTTACTCAATATCCACAAGTTCCCAATACTGCAATCGTTCAAATTCCACAGACTGTGAACGGACAGTTGACTACTTGGACGTTTACAACGACATATTCCAATTTACCTAGCAACGCAGCATTCGTTTCAAATGGTAGGAATAATGCCCATGAATACAAGATATCTGAAAACAGCCCTGGGCGTCGATTATTATGTACTCTTACTAATAATACTCTGAAGACTCAAGTACCCCCTCCCCAACACACATCTCGAGTGTAGTACCGAGCGGAAATCGTGCCTGGATAGCTGGTCCTATTGTTGGATGTGTTGTCGGAGTCTCATTAATCTTTATAGGTGGCTTCTTTCTCTGGCGTCATAGGAGAAACGGGAGGAAGCCGTCAACTGAACTTGAGGCACGTGGAATTCCCGAACCGAAATCAGAATTGGAGGCCCCAAACCGCCCACAGGAGCTTGATGTGGATAGCACGAGGATTAAGGATAGGGGTGAGGTTCATGAACTACCCGGACTTGGACTAATAATCTAGGTGGTTGGTAGGAACGTCCCACACCTACAGGATATATATATGTGGCGCCCAGGTATCTCTACATGCTCCTAGTTATTCAACTAATACACAATTATGACACTCATAACCTGCGTCTATTTCAACATGAACTGTCCTCAAACCAATGACGTGTGTATAGTGTCCATGTTCGGGTTTATCTTCTCGACTACCTGATAGCAATGTAGGGATTTTGGTATCATTCGCAACGCGAGGGTCCTGTGGAAGCCTGTTCGCCGGTGATAGCAGTCCTAGGCTTTGCTAGAACTAGTTAGAGGTGTAGGGAATTGGGGGTTAGCCTAGAAAGAACTAACGATAGGTCTCTTACCTAGTAAAACAGGCAATAAAAAGAGAGGCTGTTGTCACAAACCAACAACTTAACCACGCCAACAATCCGAGAAGCGGAGGAAGCTCGACCAATCACGGGTAAACTACGGCATTAATCAGTATGATCTGGCTGACTCAACCATGATCAGCCTGATCAGTTGTAAATACTGATCAATACGATCTGGGTGATCCGGCTCTGATCAACCAGATCAACCAGATCACGATGGCCTCACATATAGAAGAAGAAGGGAAGGATGCCTATATAACCATAGCATTTCTCATGTATCTAGTCATTCCTTTAGCTCACCAGCTATCAATCTAAGTCTATTACTTCAACCGCATCGAACTAATAGAGAGAGGACTCCAAGCCTTTCTTACGAACAGACTACCTTTGATCTGATCTCTACGAGTACTGCTAACAAACAAGGAAACCCACGAATCACCCCGTATACCTAAGCACTTAGGTATAGGTTCGTAACAGCTGTACATGTATAGCTTGTTCATTTAGCTACGTGTAGTTCCGAACTCCCCGTGAAACAACGCCATGCTGTTGTCTCTTACCACCATAGGTGTTGAAATGGACGCAGGTTATGAGTACCTATTATTAATGTATATTAGAATGTTAAGTTACTAGGACTTTGGTAGTGGTCTGTAGTAGTACATTATATACCCCACGGTACAGGGCCAGCAGGGCGTAGACTCCCAGACACCTTATATTTCAGCAATAAGTTTGCATTGTAACTACAGCTTATGGACGTTAGACAATTCAAGATCCCCTTGCAAGATACCTTTAGGATAAGTATGTCACGAACCTACAGTTCGAAGGAATAACAAACCCTTTGTGGAGACGCCGCGAACCAATCACGGATAAACCACGGAATTTCCTGATCTAAGTTG